>JAWQUT010000721.1:133154-157852 GCA_033807755.1 Ellobium chinense
CCTTCCCCTTTTCCCCGGCAAAACCATCGCTGGATGCCCCAACCTCATGCATTTGCTTTATCAAGAAAATAAATAATTTTATTGGTTCATATCACAAGATATATGAGCATCATATTATTTTTCCTCCTTTCTTTCTTTCCTCCCGTCTCCCCTGCATTGTGGAAGCTGCGGGGGTGCTTGTTATGGCTCTGGTGGGAGGCAGTGTGGGACATTAAGCCAGCAATAAAATGAGTGGACACCAGGGGAACAAAACGAAGATGGAAAGAAGAGAGATGGAGGAGAAAGAGAGAGAGGAAAAGCGAGCGGGAATATGAGGAGATATAGAGACAGAGAGAAAAGGGATATGGAGGAAGTGGGAGAGATCGGGGGGGGGGGGGAGTCCAGGAAAGATGGAGAGATATTCGGAGGGGATGAGATTAGGAGGAAGTTGGTTGAGAGAGAGAGTAGACAGAGATAGAAATAGAGGTGGAGGGTGAAGATAGTGGAGAGAAGAGACAGAGGAGAGATGAGAATTGAAAAAATAGATGCCAACAGAGAGAGAGAAGGCATAAGGACACGGGTAGGAGAAGAAGGTAAGCGAGAGAATGAGGCATAGGGAGAGAGAGGAAGAGAAAGAAGATACACAGGAGATAGAGAAGATGAGACATCAGGAAAGTAGAGAGAAAGACGAAGAAATAACAGCAAAAAGAGAAAATACTGAGTCTAGTCGAGACAGATCACCCAGGAAAACGTACAAAAGGAAGGAGAAGAATGGGAAATGAGAGATACAATTGCACGGTGGAAATAACTGAAAGAAAGAAAAGGACGAGAAAATCCAAACTCAAGAGACAACATTCCACTGGACACCTTTGCATCTCGTTTTCTCTTTCCTTGTTACAGGACTTCACAGAGACCGACAAAAAGTTCAACTCATTAGGAGAGAAATGCATCACACTCACTCCAAAATCTAGACCTAGCATTGTCATTATTTTCATCTCTAAGTATTCTCTTTAGCCATTTGCGCATTGAGAAACAAATTAAAGTACCAACCTACAGTGGAACCTTTATAATAAAAGAAAAAAAAACTCATTTAGTAGATATACTTTGTTGTTAAGTATGGATTTCTCATTCACCAGTTCATATAAGTGTGAAGAATTACATAGGCTATTTTCCTTATACATTGACGATACATTTGACACCTTATTCACACAGACTTTAAATGGGTAGTGATCAGTGGGAACTAAATACAGACTACCCATAACTATGTTAAGTCCAGTATCATCTAATTGAGCATGGTCAAGTGCTTCACCAGTTGAAACTTATAGCTGTGATCTTCTCTTGTTTTCTCCCATGCAGGTTTCACCTTCTCTAGCTCCCACTCCAGCAGATGTGGCACAGCAACAGGCAGTTCCAACATGAGCAGCCAGCAGTCACCAGTCAGCATGAACACAGGCACCCTCGGTGTGCTGGATGAGACTAATGAGAGGTTAGTTCACTTGTCTGGGAGCTGTTGACTTTTGAGATAGGATATACCCAAAAGAATGACGGGGAATGTTTGTTACTTATGCACAGAAGCTGAATGGAATAGTGTTTCTTCAAACTCATTTAAGTTCATTTTTACTGATATAAATTAGAATTGTTGTTTTTTCTGTATCAAGTCATTCAAATAAAAACTGAGCTTGAAATTTGGATTTTCAGATTCAAAGATAAACACAAAGGTAGTTGTGAAAAGCTCTGTCATACCTTTGTTAATTTCAAAATCATTCAAAGTGCTCTTACAGAGTTTTGAAAATCGCTCTGCATAGAGGGTTGGGGTTTTGCACATGGCTTAGCACTGAACTCTTATTAAACCTGGGACTCTGCCAGTTTCTTAGACAGGTTTATCAGGACACTACCACCTACAGCATGGTTTAGAGTTAGGGGCAAGAGTGGGAGTAGGATTATGGAAAAAACAAACTAATATCAGGCTAATAAAATATTGCTGCAGTATTTCCATTTCTTCAAATTTTCATCCACAGTATGGGTGGTTACACACCAACCTCAACGAACATGTTGAGTCCACGGCCATTGCCTCCCATCCCTCGCCAGATGCCCCACCACATGGGAATGCACAACGGTCAGTACGGGCACACTGCCTACCCCTACAATCAGCATATGACAGGTGAGACACAGGCTTGATGTTATAACTTCATCCCTTTGACTGAAATTTTGGTGGTTAGCTTGAAGTCTAATCTGGTAATTACTTGTGATATTATTTTTTCATTGTCTTTGTTTTATGGTTCTCTTAGGCAGGATTTTAAATACAGTATTATTTTTACCCATAATTCTCGCAGTCTGTATCTTATCATGACCTAGGTTTAAGTCTAGTCTCTGAGTTCAGAGAACTAATGCCTAATAAAGATCTTGAACTGTATTTCAGACATGACAGGGGAGATACAGCAACAGCAGCAGCAGCTGCGACCTCAGTACCCACAAGCATTTCAAAGCTTCAGCAGTTGTCGCATGGGTGCCATGCAGGGTCAGCGCATGATGAACTTTCCAGGGTTCGACCCAGACTCCTTTGGTATGCCTATGGATGGCATGACTCAGCCTGGTGAGTGAACCACCAAACTCCTCTATTCTCCTCACACGCTTAAAGGAGTACTTATGATACTCTGTATAAAGCTAATGCTAATTGTTTTGCTTTTCCATTCAGGAGTGTTTTTATTTTTCTCCCAAAACACAGTATGTGATATTTTATTGAAAAATGTTTCCAGAGATATCTCCTGCACCAATCCTTTCAAAAGATAACCAGGCTTGAATTTGGATCCAGTCCACAGTTGCATCATTTCAAAGTAAATGAAAAGATATATATGTGAAGGGCAGTCACTTTTATATGATCTCTTGATGTTAAAAAAGAAGAAAAGAATTATTTAGAATGCATAGGCTTACTTTTGGGAAATGCTCTTTATTTGTGTATTGGTCTCCAGTACAGAACCTTCAGATGTAGTCGATTTTGCAAAACACTTCCTGTCAAATATTTTTTTAATGCTTAAATCCATTTACCTCTGCCCATACTGTAAATTGTTCAAGTTGAATATTTAAGGAAGGCTTGAGTTAAGAATATCAAATGACACTGGGAGAGTAAAGTTTTTTTCCTCAGATTTTAGGTTGTTAAGCTCCTCACACAAATCTCTTTTTTCCTCTCCAACTGCCCAGGGTTTCCTGATGCCAACACAATGCCTTCTCTGGAATCCCTGGCCATGACAAATGAACCCAATATGCAGCAGTACCTCCAGCTGAATGCCGTTGACAGATGCAACAGCCGCACGTCAGTATATGCTGACGGAACAACCTGAGCTATAGGAACAGCCTAAAGGAGGCGGGAGCTCACATTTTTGTGGCTCGTACTTGTTAAATATTGTTACATATATAAGTATAGCCCTTGTAAGGTTTCTTTCATTCTGTGATGTGCTGGTAGCATTATCATGTTGTTTCCATTACCTGTTTGCCATTCCATGTGTCCAGAATTCTTATGGATGTTGTGGACCGTTGTTATGAGAGTATCCAGTTTTCAGGGGCTTGTTGTTTCTAACATAGAGATAGCTGAGCAGAGCCATCCAGGTTGTGGTTTTGGTGTGTGATGGTCGGGATAACATGGTGCAGGACCTAAGATGCTGTGGGGCCCATCTGTGTTGGAAAAATGTTGCAGGACCCCATAGGTTCATGGGTTCATGAGACCCCATTGGTTCATGGGAGGCAGGACCCCATAGGTCCATGAGAGGCATCAGATCCTTTATCTGTGAAAGGCATTGCATTCTGATGTAGTTGCCTCTTAACCCTAAGATTAATCTGGCCATGTTGACAGTTTCTATCCTGGAAGTTTTGTTTAATGATAATCTTCAGGCAGGACTGAGTTAGAAAATGATGTGATTATCCCCTGTGTTTAAAGGGAGAGGATGACATATTTCCAGGTTGTGAACATATCTGAACTCAGGTCCCAGATATATTATTACTACTGTATCATAACTTGTTCCCATTGCCGTCCACATTGAGCTTGTGTTGAGGTGTTTTTATACATAGTATTTGTGTGACATGGTGCCATTGACTATTCACTGTGATGATTTGTTGATGTATAGCGAATCTGAGCGTAACTTAACTTGACCGCTCTTTCACTTGTAAATTTCAAATAACATTCCAAGAGTTTTGTATTTCTTCATTGGCTAATACTGATTTGGAGCTTGTCAGTGGTGTCCTGTTAAAAAAAAAATTCCCTGTACATTGATTATTTCATGCATGTAGTAGGCATTATAGTGTTATCCGAAAACTATTCTTGGTAATTTCTGAATCAGTATCTGTGAACTTTAATTTTGATCACATCTCAGCTGCATGGCAGCATTAAGGATGGCATAAACGATGACTGCTTGAGGATATTGGCCATACTGACTTACCATGATTCCTTGCCTTGAGAGCTAGTTTAACTAGGAAGGAATCTATGATGTGACTCAGACTGTTCATTGACTTAGCCAACAAATCTTTACCACCAGCAAACAAAGAGATAGGTGTTGGTGAGAAGGAACAGAACAATACATATTTAAAGATGTTGTATCATATGTACATTGGTATTCTTACAGTTTTATATTGATTAACATGGAGCATAACATTTGACAGGGAAAGGAACCATGATTATATCGTAAGTCAAGACCTAGGCCATTTTTTGATAAGGATACTCTATTTTTATAAGATAAATAAATAAGAGAGTTTCCTATTTACTATGTTGACATGTTAAAATAATGAAGATGTGCCAATATTTTCCTGCCAAAATTGCAGTTGCAAAGATACACTCTTAATAAGCAATCAGTGATAGAGGCCTGCTTTGCAAGCTTCACAAGACAGTGGAATCCACTTAAATGGGACATGCATAAGTGAAACACCAGCATAAACAACATAATTCTTGGGGAAAGGCATTTTTACTATTCAAATGTATTGATGTAGACAGCACGACATCCCACCTCATCAAGACGATTTGGACAAAATGTTGATATCATCCATGCAGTTTTGTGTTAGGAGTTATGAAATTATCACTATTATACTCACTCATAATTCCTGTTTTGCTTTGCCTGAACATTCAGCAAATATTGAGGCATGTCTTCAATGGTCAAAGCTGCCACCTTTCGACTCAGTTAGTGATCTTACCTTGTTACACAAGGTATTATCACTGCTATTATAATCCCGCCCATTAGTCGACCAACTTTCGTCATTTCGGTTGCTAGTGCAGGGAACAACACAGTTACACAACCTGGCATTATGCCCCAGTTGATCATTGGTCCACTGGTCATTCATCTTGGGGGAGACCATTCTTTGCGCTTGTGTGTTGTGCATACAGTGTGAATACTCTTAAAACCATGCCGCCTTTGTTTGCTTTGGTGTGGTTTATCTGGTGTTGATTATTTCTGCTAGTGTTTAAGATCATTTAAATTAGATCACAGTTCTTAGCTGGGCTTCTTTCTTCTTTCTCAATCCAGGATTACCTTTACATTATGCAAATGTTTGCATGCTTCTTTGAAGCCAACTCTCNNNAAAAAAACAACAACAACAACAACAAACCACCACACCATTACCTGCAAACAGTGATCAAAATTCATGATCTTGAGACTACAGTTATGCACATATTTTTTTTAAAATATATTAAAAAATACTCTGTTTGGTCAATCTCAGTTGCAGTGTGTAATGGTTTATCCTTCAACTAAATAAAAACATGCTTGATTCTAAGAAATCACTTCATGACAGGATGGTCTGCGAAAGTGGGATGATCTGTTGGAAACAGAGCTGTCCTGCAGACACGAGTTCCACTCTGCGGTCATATTTTATGCTCTACATCAGGTGATATTTATGAACAGTTGGCCAAGGATTTCTTCTGTTATTAATTCTCATACTTAATGGTTGGATTTTTTTTTGTATTATCTTTCTTAACTGTCCCATTGGAAATTCTAGGATGTGTATGTTGGAAAGCTAATATTTTATTGTTTTCTTAACGAGTAATGGCGGAGGTGAACTTTAGACAAAACCAGTTCTCTGGACTGTGACTGTGACTCATTTAAGTCTTGCATCATAGGTTTGTTTAATATTCCTTATGCACTTTCATATCTTGCCCTTAACTGTGTGCCAGGCATACGCTTTCAAGCCTCAGGGTGCTCTGGGCATCTAGCTGAGTTTAGGACCATTCATATTATTCTTTGTCTTGTTACTACAACAACATGAAATGATTTCTGATGGTGGTTTTGGGGGATGGAAGTATGAAGAGAACACCATCATACATATTGCTTAACGGAAAGATTGTTGAATGTCGAATTAGCTGTAAAAACACATGCCAGACAGCAAAAGCACATACTTTGGGCAGGAGGTGTGTTTTTTTTTAATTTCATATTTTGGTAGCAAAACTGCATCCATGCACTCATTTCACTCATTTCTACCGCAAAAGAACACTGAAAGGGTTACGCACTGTCCTTACCTTTTCATGTTACCAAACTCTTTGCAGCAAAATATCCTCTCACCTTTACTATCCCTTAAATTTCTAAAGTTTGTTATTTGCTTTATTCCCTTTTTTTCCTCACCAGACTGTTAATGTAATCTCAGGACTGCAGTTAACTAGACTGCATGGCTTCTTTCCAAAAAAGACCTCTCTCCAGCAATAATTTCCTCTTTATAACTACACAAAGCAAATTAACCTCAGCATTTGTTGAACTGACGCAAGGCACAAAATTACAATGTGTCTGGTTGTCACCTTGACTTGACCAGTAAGGTTTCTGTCTCGCAAAGCAAGGGTGATGTTGTGTTGACATCCCACATTCAGCAACATTACACAGTTTGTCACATTTTTACTGCAAATAAGAACCTCCTCATATTTATTCTCAACAAAGTAAAGCAAATTGTTCCACTTCAGCAAGGGAACGCACTGATGGAGACACCTCCTCAATATAACGCATCGAGAGATAAATTTTTAGTAAAGTTATTGCAATTATTTATTGTTGTATCTTATCGCACTTGTGTTGTATTGTTGCTGAAACATATCTGTACATAAATATATTTGTTTATTGATATTTACCCATATAATTGAAAAGGCCAAAATCATGTTGAAGTGAATAATTGTTGTGTAATTCCAGTTGATAACAAAGTAATTCCAATGCCACGCATGTTTTGTTGTTGATATTTATCCATAGCATGACAAATGTATTTTTTATGTGATTGTATTATGTACGCAAAATATTCCATGAAAGATTTCTAATTCCCTATGTCAGGTAAGAGTCATTTTTTGTTCCGTCCTAAAAGAACACACATTCAGAAAAATATATTTCAGAGTTATTTTATGCGGGAATGAAGCTGAGCGGTTGTCGTAGCCTCATGACATTTTACTGTTTGACAATGAGGACAAAGTTTTGCAGTCTTTTGCAAGACCTCTGTCCCCAGAATGTTGATCCAGTACTTGTTTACCTATCCTTGCCATTGTTGTTTTTGTGAAGTTCTTTATAATCTTATCCATTTGTCAGGTGTATAATAATATATATCAAGTTGCTTTGTTATGGCAGTAAGAAGATACTTGTACATAATACTTAGATCACATTAGTGGCTTCATATGATAGGTTGGTGTGGTACACGTAGTGACCTAGGGATCTTGCTTGATGGAAACTGTAATAATAATAACAATAATGTGGCTAATATGAATTGTATCTAGGATAGGTCCCAGACAAGCGACTTCACACTATTATTACACCAGCAGGCCTGGTCATTCTAAGACATTCTCACCTCTTGGGCAGTATACAGTGCTGTTGCTATTTATAGGCGTTGATCACCAGCACTCGGAGAGTATCTACCCCTGCCTATAACCAGGTACCCATTTTACAGACAAGTGGATTTAAGAAGATGCAAATAGAATGATTTCCCAAGGCATTTACAACATGATTATGGCACTAATTGAGCCAAAGATCTTTAGATCTTGATAATTGTGCTGTAACCATTTGGCCATGCTGCTCCAAGCTGCTAGAAAGGAACAAATATAGACCCCCAAGATATACATCATGGTCTAAATCTCCAAGTATTTTGATCTTGCATCGATGTGACTGTGATCAGTCTGTTATTGAATTCACACAAGTCAAAGCATGTGAACATTTTTTTACTTCATAGTTTACTGTAATTGACCCCGTTGTGATTTAATATAGATAGTCGAAATTTTAAAGAAAGGTGTCCTCGGGTAGAATCTAGACTAGATGGACAATCTTCATCATATGTAGATACATTGGAACTCACTTAACAAGACAGTGCTTTACCTGAAATCTTGGTTACCCTGACAGAAAATAAAATCCCCATCCTAAGACCTTCTGTAGTTAGAGTGAAATTGTACAGTTAACTCAATAACGAGTTTCAGGGAACCTTTGATAACATGACACATGATACCCCTATGAAAGGAGCAAATAGTGAAGGAGAAAATGAGCCACTGTTGTAGCAATATTCCCACCTCTTGTCCATTGGTGGTCTGGCAAGTGGTGAATATTGCATCGCTCAAACTGTCAAAGTGATGATAAGATACGGCCATCCTTACAACTCATGCCACCAAAACCAGTCAAAGCTGTGGAAGCCATCACCTAGAGACAATGCCATCTGACATTTTTTGGGGTATTTCTCCGTATATTTTTCTGTAAACAGATAAAACAAATCTTGTTCAACCTGTGATGCTTTGGCCAGTGCCTTCAGTCTCGCGTTAACAGAATTCTATTGTGTTTTGATTTTATGTGTTTGGCATGTGCCACATGGAAAAAAGAAAGGGTTACACCATCTGACATGTGTTGTTCCTCAACCAAAATATATTTATCATATATTTACTCTTCACTGGCAAATTTAGGACATCATGGTTTTAGACTGAAGACAAATTTAGTCAAACAAAAAGGGATCAAGATTTTGAAACTGTCCAAAGGGATTTGCTTCATCATAGATAATAAGCTGCTTGCAGCCAAAAGCTTCAGTATTGTGGAAGTGGTGTGTTCACTACTCTGGCACAGACTGTACACTAAAACAATACAACTGAGGAAGACGTGTTCTTGTGTTCAGGAGGTAGTGGACTGTCAAGAGCCTATTGCTCACAGCTGAGGTGACCATATCATCATCATATCATTATCGTCATCTTGAGTACTCTTGCAAGTGCTAATATTTATTTTGGCATTTGTTAGGGTATTTCATGCTGGTGTAATAAAACCTATGGCTCTCTCTTGGGTATCTTCTTCAGTAGGTTGATAGACTGTCCTGAAGCTTAGGGTACAGAATGATACAGACAGGGAGATCCAACTAAATAAAACATCCCTAGCTGAAGTCCTGTAACTCATGCTTTCTCTGTTTGGTAGTTCCTTTGGTATTTTGTTAAGTGAGTACTTAGTATTTTTTTTTAAAAATGCATGATTTTGAATATTACTTTTATATCACTTTGTTTAAAGCAAGCCACTGTATTTTATCATAATAATATTGGTTGTGTTTACAGTACAGTCTTTATTTTTTCTGTTGTTGCTTTGTGTACAATACTTTTATCGTGATATCTTGAGGTGGACCTCAATGTCTTGTGTGAGACAATATGAGCTTTAATATTATGAGATGTCAGAACACAGATAATGTATTTATTTTGTTGCAGGTTTTAGTCTGTTGCAGCTCTGTTGTTTGCTTGTTTTATATAATATCTCTGTAAGATTTTCTGTCACTGTCAAGGATATTTTTTGATCAGATCTTTAGTGATTGACTAAGGTGAGTTCTTATTTTAAGATCTTTTTTTTTTTCCTCAGCTTAAAGATGGAGAAGTGAGATGAGTTGGTTTTAATAAGAGTAATATAAGATTTCTTTCATTGAAGAGATGCCCCAATTAGTCAAGAAGATGTCAGACAAAAGCTGCAAGATCCTCTTCTAGGAAGTGCAAGGATTTTTGGGTCACTGTATGTAACTTGGTGGCACAGTGATTTCTTATGGTATTAGTAACAGCATTAAATTGGGTACTGATTGGTCTTTTATTTCATTAATCAGTATTGTTGGGAATCCGTCCATTATATCTGATTTATTTTCTTAAGCATTTTGGATGCAGGTACCGTCCACTCACAAGTAAATGTTCTTGGTATGACGTTAGCGTCTAGTGAATCTGTCCAGTTTTTGGGTACTTTTTTACTTTTATTGGTGTTTATTGAATGAGAATTAAAATGCATTTGCAAGAGGATCAGCATTAGCCAACATTATTAATGAAATATATCGCCACTCGGAAAGAATACTGTTATATGTCCAAGTCATTTAAGGATTTGAATGAATGAACAATCACTGTGGGGTTTTGGAGGTGGGGATATGGTGGGGAGGGGGGATATGGGGGGAATGGGAAAGGAGAGGGGCACATCCATAGGTGGATTTTCGGGTGTAAAAATCTTGCACTATATCCTGAGTCGATAGGATGTTGCAGAAGCTGTACGTGAACTCCTCTATTAGGGAGAAAGTTTTTACAAGAAACGTGTGCTTTCAGGCAGGCTCTTTGTGATGAACTTATTGTTGGTATAACAAGTATTTATCTGCCAGAAATTTACTTATTTTGGCAAGAAAATATTATTTTTAAACTTATACCTTGATGAATTTGGATGTTAAACTCAGTATGAAGTAAAAGTGTCATGACAGTTCAATCCCACCATGCCAAGCTTACAAAGTGCATTCATATTGTTTAAAGAAAGCAATAATATTAAACTTAAATCATTCCAATGACATGTTGTTTTTAAAAATATTGTTGCAGTTTTGTAGCTCTGTTTTTGAATATGTATCATATATTATTATAGGATCAGTTTTCATGTGATACTTTTTAAGAATGAACTAAAGAAGGGGGAGGAGACATCAGTAAATAAGTTTATATATCTTCTGTGATCATTACAAAGTGTGGAATGTACATAAGCATCGCCAATTTCAATATCCTTAAACATACTTAGTGACAGGTTTAACTAAGTAACTGTAGCTTTACCCAATAAAGATCAGGAAAATCATATACGTCATATACTTTTGAAATCAATCCATAATGTCACCTCAGAATTATAGACATGCCATTAACATATTGGACAGCAGTTGTTAAACAAATTGTTTTATCTCTTTTTGAGTGGCAAAGACATATGCTCTTGCTTCAGTGTTTCATTTGAGAGCTGAATAATTCATGGTAATGCATTCAATTGAAAAAAAATGTAATATTGTTGTCTATGAATTGAGTGCTTTGATTATGGAGTATTCAAACTTTTGATAGCATTCTTACAGTCATCCTGTAGTCAACGTCATATATTTCATTGCATTCATAGTCTAAAGCAGATTATGGCAATCTGCCTAGGTTTATCACATTGAGTGTGAAACACATTCTATGAAAATCAATAGACTTTGATTTGCACAACTATCACAAAACTATCCCAAGAGCTTAGATCTGGTGCTTTGTAGTGCACAAATTTCCTGAACTTTTCAATGCAGACTTATCAGTGACAATCATTTTTCATATAATTCTCGTGAATGTGATATAACATAAGTAAATTGGGAAATAGGAGATTTCTTGCTCTAACTAGTGACCCAAGAAGTGTGAAAACTCAACTAAACCTTAGCTCTTGTGTTTTGGGCTTAGGAACTCAGCGGAGCACACCCTGTCATGACAGAAGAGCAAAATCATAATAAAATTTCTGAAAAAAGTATTTCTTTTTCATGAAGGCTGCAAACATGTCACCTGCATTGACAGATTTGGCTGTATCAACAAAGTAGGTCAAATGCAAATATTAGTACCATCTTGCTCAAGAGTTTCCAGGCAATGAAGTCATTGGATTTCAAGTACAAGCTCAAACATTTACAGTTCAGAACATTTTGCAAGAGATTTGGTTGTTTCATGGAAATGAATTAGTTGTATATCATCCCAGTTTTCTCCAATTCTCATTATTATAGCTAATGATGTTGTAATACTTCAACACGGACAGTTTGTATATGAACATACCGGTCTGGCTCTGTCACAGTTTGCTGCAACGGAATAAGAAAATGTAGTAGAATCAGGTCAAACACTGGAAAAGATTACAGCTCTAGCAAATTGCTCTCACATTGAAAGGGCTTATCTTTGACAGTTGGTTTTGATTCATTTTGAGTACACTTTTTGGTTCTGTTTTATTGTAACTGTTAGATACAAACTTCTTATCTAATTTATGATACTACATTAAGAATACTAGCAGGTTATCCGTTCCACGAACGGAGGGGAAAAGAGGATGAAAATTAGTCACGGTCATCAAATGTCATGCGATCTGAGAATGGAAGTTCCAGTCTGAGACGGAAATGACAGACTTGACGGAAGTACATTATCACGTCGTATTCGCAATCATCAATTAATAGATGATAATTATGACTCAATTTCTGAAAAATATATACGTTTTCGGCAAACAATGTTTAGACCACGTACAGGTTTGGGACATTTTACATACATGTGCCAGGTTTCATTTCTCTACGTTGCGTATTAAAAAAGCCATTGCGGGAACAACGTTGGGCCCAAGCTCCATTATTATGATTCACAGTTTGTCAAGACTACTTTGTAAGGACATGGAACATGAAGATGCACGAAAGTGAATTTGGTAGGGAAACCAATATGAGCCCTTTTGTTGTGAGAAATTAAATTTGTGCCCAATTTACCAAATAGACTGAAAGGTCTGATATACTATAGTGGGACCCATGATGCACCAGTGGTAGCAGTGTATGAGAATGACAAATAAGATAGTGTTATATTTATATTGAAGCACAGTGGAACCTATGCAAGTGGGATGCCCACATAAGTGATATGATTTCTGGGAAATGGAAGTTTTTTTTGCTAATTAAATATATACATCTTGCGGTGAAATGACCAACTGCCCATGCGAGACGATTTGCAAAGAAATTTGAAATTTGGTAAAATCCAGTTTTCACCAGGGCTTACGAAGATTATCACTGTCAGTTATAATGCCTGTTCTACTTACCTGAACATACTGTGTGAAGGCAGGTGTTTCTTTGACACCTCAACTTCCTTTTCTAGATCACACAATTACGTTGTAACACAACCTATTATCATGGCCAGAAACACCTGTGCAGTAATCGGCCACCTCTTGTTCCTTTCTTGCGCAATAAACACAGCATTTATGTAACTAGTCTTCATGACAGCCAACCACAAGAGACCATCTCTTGCCCTCATGTATTGTATGAATTCTTTGAAGCATACTGCTGTTGTTTGCTTTGGTATGGTCTGTTAAGTGGATCCCGTTGCTTATCTCTGCCAGTGTCTAAGATCATGTTAACTCAACCACAATCCTTTTCTGGTCTTTGGTTATGATCTGACATTACCTCTACATGATCAGGCTTGTTTGCTTCTTGAAGCCAACCAAAAAAAAAAAGAAAGTTCCTGCAAACAATGATCAGTATACATGTTTGTAGTCTATTGAAATTACAGTTATACTATAACTAAATGTATTTAAAAATATAAATTTTTCCTTTTTGCTATCTCCGTAGCAGATAGTAATGGTTAATCCTTCAGTGGAATAGAAACACATTAGACTCAAAGAATCACCTCCTGATCAGGCCCTCCACCTGTATAGACGGAACAATTCGTTGGAAAAGGAGCCATTGCACTTCCACAGGTTCCACTGTACTTAAATATAATATTTTCAATATTTGTTCAAGAAAAGATCTTGTACGTCATGTAGGATCTTGCCATTATAAAATCCCATATTAATTCATGCCCTTCAAATATCACAGTTTGCAATTTAACAGCAAGGCATGAGGAATTGAAACATCTACAGTATTTTATTTCATGGGTCACTCCATGTAACTTATGCAGTCAGTTATCATAAAAATAACGTAAGTATTTGTCTGTGGAGTGTTGGCCAGCTTCTTTGTTAGTGTCAAGAGCAATAAATCTGTGTGAAATGGTGAAACAAATTGGTACCACTATGATATAGCTGGCTGGAGTAACTGGCAGGACAGTTGCCATGCAATGATCTTCACATCAGATGTGTTGTGATCATGACCCATCATATCACTATAATATTCATTCATAAGTCCTTCATTTAATTTTCCTCGTCTTTTCAGTGGGAGATAATATTTAAAGTGGTAGCACTTGATGGTTTAAAAGAGGAATTCCTGACCATTCTTGTTTGGCATACTTCTCTGATGCCACCAGGCAATATCACAGACCCCTTCAGACCTGCTGGAAACCGCAGATAGTTAAACAAGGTTTATCGTGCTAAAAAAATGTTTATGTACTTAATTTGAAGCTTAATAACTTTTTAAGAGTTAACACCNAATTTTAGTACAATTATAATTAATCTGCAAATGCTGCAGATTTCATAGATGTAGAAGTTATACTTTTGTCACAAGAACATTGAAAACACACATCAAAAAGTGAGATGTCAGGGCCAGTGTATCAGAATGCGCACTATTTGACAAATGTTTATTTCTATTTCAATTGTGGACATAACCAAAGCACCTAGATAATTGAAATTTGTAGCATTAGCAGACATTATCCAACTGCCAATGTGTGTAAAATTTCAGGGGTATAAGATTTGAATTTTGAAGTTAATAAATTCTGAAGTATATAAAGTTTTTATTTTGGCCACCCAATAAATACAATATGCATTTCACATGCTTTGGAATTTTCATGTCATATCCCCTTTTGTACCCATAGCCCAGATTGGGAACAGTTGATTTCAAAAGTATAACTTCTGGTGTTGTTCAATTTTGTCATGTATTCTGAGTTGCCTAAAGTTAAAGTACTCGCACATATGTTTGATTCTATCTACTCAAATTACTTTGTTAATGAAATGATATGGACTGATTCTTCATTATGTTTGTTACATCAGATTATCAGTTGATTATCGTGTTGATTTGGGACCAGGGGCCTGCGTCACAAAATTCCTTACGAACATGACTGTTCCTAGTGTTGAAGGATTGCACACTCTGCTTTTGTGTGTGTAGAGGACCTAGGATATTTCGTAACACTTTGTGAGGGTCAAGGCCTTGTACTTGCTTCATTCCATTCCTAATATGTGATCATCCTGCCAGTGTAGTGGACTGTGCTTACAAGTACACGGTGACATCTCTTGTAAATAAAATACATATCTATTATCCATGCTTGCCTTTGTTTTTGTCATTATCTATAAAAGAAGACATCAATTACTCTTGTGTTTATGTCTTAATGAGAGATGGTGGTTTATATTGTGCTGAATTTATTTATGCAAAGCAGCTGCACATCGACATTATCATCTATGTCACCATTAAATCAAACTATAGATTTTGATGGTTTGAAACTTCACGATGATTCTTGAAAATTTCCTGAAATATATACCAAATGCTATTAGAAATTACCTAGTATTTCTATCATGATCACTCACAAACAAAAGGCACCTGTCAACGTGCCATCCTTTGATGCATTATCATCAACATCACCCACTACTGCTTTTATTTTGGGCTTGTCTGGTTATCAGGATACTTTCGGATGGCATTCAGTATATATTTTTGAGATATGTGAGCATCATTTGTACACATAATACAAACAAACAAGTTAGATATATCATATAAAATATGATTTACTTATTTTTTTTTCTTTTTACAATAATCACATACATGACACACAATCAATATTTCAACAAGCTGAAAGGATAGCATGTTTATGCACCATGTCGTTGTACTCCTTACCAAACTGCTCAGCTGAAAACAAGCAATGTGCTTTCAGCATCTACATACAGACAGAACAATTCACTGGGGAAAAAAAAAAGGTTCTAACGGAACATAACTAATAATGGCAACTAACCTGATCATGTTAAGGAAGCATTTGTGTGATGGACATGCCAAAAAGATCTTCTGGTTAACAACACAAAGAGTCCTGAGATTTTATTGTGTGGGTAAGCCAAGCATGTGTAGTGTAAATTGGCAAAAATGGCAGCGTTGAGTTAGATCAGTCCTCTGAAATTGAAACATCTATAAAATGGTCAGACTCTTCTATGGCAATAGCTCACTGCATGGTGTGGAACATCCTATCATACTGTAAGAGTGCAATAAATGCTAAGGGATGAAATTATAATACAGGAACTTTAAGTGGCCTCTACTACTGTATGTTGCAAGCATCCCTAAAATGACCATCTTACTAATTCCACTGGTAACATAACAGAATGGTGTCATCACTTCGTTTTCTCTTATCATCTCTGATTAAATGGCAGGTATGAAGATCATTAAATGGTGTAATGTGGTGAAGGTCCACAGTCACAGAGCTCGAGCAGAAGGAATTAATCTTTTCAGTCACAGCAATATCTATTACCCTGCACTGCTCAGAAGGGTTAATTCTAAATTTAGGACATGACAGACATGCAAAGAATGACGCCTGTAACTTCGTTAGCTTGCATCCTTTTATGTCAGTCTCGTTATCAGTCAGAACATATAAACAAAAGCTGGTATTCAAGCTTTGGTAACTTTAGACAAACAAAAATGCAAAACAAAAAAACAAACAAAAAAGGTGAAATTGAAAAGAATGTGTGGATTCTTTCTGTCCTGGTTTCTCTCTGGTTGGTAATTGGACCTGGCATCAGGTGATGAGGTGATACTTAGTCTACACGGATCGTATCAGACTTTTGCAAATTTTACCAGGGCCCTTTACATAATGTGTAGAACAGGCCCAAACTTGACTGAGGACTTATCTTCACATTTTATACATAAAGCCTTCTTCATCTACTCAGATTCTCTGTCAGAGCTTAGAGCTAACAGCCTCTGCTCTCCAGATACCCTACACGGTACTTCAAATCAATGATGCAGAACTTGTTAAAGGAACTTTAATAAAATTTGAGAACCAGCTGGTTTGTCAATTATCATATTCCTGATCTCTGTTGCAACTGTTATATGAGCTAAGAATGTTAACTTTCTGCATTGGTGCTGTACACCTAAGACACTTAATTTGATACCAAAACTTTCATGCCAAACAAATGCTGGTATCACCAGAAGGTCCTTTCCCCACCTGTACATTACAAATTTAGTGGAGTTTAGCAAGACATACGTAAAGCCAACACTTTGATCTTAAGACATATTAAAATGAAAGTATGTTATAACAATCTAAAATCATGATGCGGGCTGAAAGTGACATGATCATGCCACGAGAAAATGAAGTCAGTTTGGTCCACTAAATCTCATGGTAGATTTGTGTATCCTTTTCCTCAGCTGACTGAGTTAATGGCAGCAGCACATGACAAAATTATCTGACACCTTAATTAACCTCAGAGTCTCTGATAAAAAATAAGTTGTTTTATCATTCTTCATATTTATTCCTTTATCAAAATGTAATTTTTTACAGCTGGTTTTTAGTTTCCAAAAATGTTTGGCATTCTGCCATCCCTGTGAGTTTATGCCCTCCCCACATCACCGTGCAATCTTTGGGTCAATAAAGGTCTTTCCCACTCCTGTGGAGGTCCTTGCCTTTCTTTGCTTTACTTGACCACTGTATTTATGTGCTAACCTTAAGATATGACACATCCTGGCATTAAAAACCAAATGCTGTGATAAATTGTTTTAACACTATAACTTAGTGATGCAGCTTTGCTGAAGCTTAGCTTTGTACTATCCTCACACATGTACTCAAAGCTACATTAATTTCTCCAAATTGAAATTGCAAACTGGCATCTCTGTCTGCATCCTTGTGGAATCTAGATATGTTGCAGTTTGACACCAGCACACAAGTCCTATCAGCTCACATCACCATGTCACACTCTACTTCTACTGCAATAAATGAAACTTTAGCATTTGAAAAAAACACAAATAAACTTCAGTCAGATAAATATCATCATGTAAATAAAAACATGGACAAAGAAGAAAAAAAAAACGACGAAATATCACTCACAACGTTGTATATCTTAAATTCTGTATAAAAAATATAAGCAAGTATCATGTGTATTCTATTCAGAGCAACAGTAAAGGGTAAAGAAAAGCATTCATAACATTATGCATAAACAGTCACTCTGTGACAACCCCAGCAATCAACATTGGGGCCTTCCTTGCACCACCCTCTTATGCACACTGTCATAAAAGTCATTTGTATGTCCATCTATATCAGAAACTGAAGGTAGTGGAGCTTGAAGTGGAGGGTGCACTGACATGCTATAAAGAACAGAATGACCTCATTTCACAGGATGACATTCTAAAGGACAATGAAAGATACCACTATCACCTCTTAGCCTCTGTTTCCAGGCAGATGGGTACACAGTGAATGAATTCAATAAAACAAAGCGTAAACTAGATATCTTCATTATTTAGGTTGACATGTGCATCAACCGGAACCTTAGATTTATAGCAAGGAGAAACCTTAAGAGTTATAGCAAGGAGAAACCTAAATTTACAGCCGGAGGACATTTTAATATTTATAGCAAGGACAAACTCTAAATTCATAGCAAGGAGAAACCTTAAATTCATAGTGAGGAGAAACCGTGTATCTAAATATATAGTAAAGAGAGACCCAAAATTTGTATCAAGGAAAGAAGGAAAAGGAACAGAACACGGAGAAACTGTTGGCACAGACTGATCACGTAAACTGCCAACATGAGAAATACAAAAAGGCCAAACAAACCATTGTCTGAAAGATGCCCGACAAGGGCTCCTCCAGCTAATCCACAGACGCAAATAAAATCCACACACGTTCACATGTAATGCAGTTTTTACACAGCCACTGCAGGATGCAGTGACGTAATGAAAATTAGTTCCATATGGATTGTTGTAGGTTGGAGATTTGAGAGGCTGAAAATCTTAAAAAAAAATTTTTGAATAATCAGAGACCAAAATTGTTTTTATTATAAATGTCAGTTAATCCTACAAGCAACAAATTTCAGTTTTACACAACTGATTACCAAGTTTTGCAAAGAATAACTTACATCCAATGCAACAGAGTCTAAAATGTCATTACAATATATGCTAAAAAAAATGCAAAAACCATTTGAAAAATGACAAAAAATGTCAAAGTGACAAATGTAACCAAAAGATGATAGTATTTTAAAATTCAGACATGAAGGTATTTGTGCAGAGTTTATAGAGGTGGAGACATTGAGATGATGCTTTTGAAATCTACAACACACGCTAGCTGAGAAGAAAACTGGCAAAAAAACAAGCGATACTGGCTCATAATTGACTTAAGTTTCATTAAGAACTGGTACATAAAAAAAGCAGCTAGGTGGATTTTGCTGGCCTTTCTTCTTTTTAGGGTGGTGAAAGGAAGAGATGGCCAGAGTGTATTATAGAACTAAATAAAAAATGTAAATGTTGCATGACAAACATCACCAAATTCCCCATGGTCAACTGTAAAAGCATACCAAGTACTACACAAGATCTGAGGATGACATAAACATGACAAAAAATTGTAAGGGTTATCCAGATGAAGCCAACTGACCTACATGCAGATTTTCAAAAATGTTGTATGTAATACATACAGAAATGTATGACACAAACTTTGCAAACCAGAATCTGCTCATGGCACTTGTTCTCATATGACTTGAGATGACAAACAATTTCAACCACACAAAGGAAATAATTCATTCTTCACATCTTTACATCCAAATAATCATGATAACGTAAATGTTCTCCACCAAAGCCTCATGTCTACGAGTGGTTCACAACCACAATGAGTAACATTTTCGCAGAGTATGTCCTGTGCCCAGTCCAAGGTTCTGAATAAGTGTTACTTAAACCTGTGACTGCCCCTGACCCATATACGCATGAGTGTGTGAATCACAACCAAAAATCAGCCCAATATTTTTATTGTTTTGATAACTCTCACAAGTTTATCTATTTTTCAAAACACCTAAATGTTTAATGGTGCAGTTGAAGGGTTAAGGAATTTTCTCTTTGAAATAATACAAATTTATGGTGGACTGAGGGTTCAAACTTGATAAAACTGCACCAAAATGTTTGTCATGTAGTACATCTTGACATCTATAAATTTGACCTATGAGGCCTTCACAAAGACAAAATAACTAAACTCTTAGGCAAAGCCATGCTAAAGAATTTTTTTTTTATGTTTATGCATGAAATGTATTATCGTGTATGTATATGACGGATAAATTTTAATAGTAAAGTATATGACTGGCATTACTACCAGCATGATGCCTATTCACATCTCACAATGGACTCTTGAGAGATACATTATGTCTATATCTGCTTCCCACATCTCTACAGATATCATTTGAATTGACATAAAATGTTGTATGCTACATGAACAAAGTTTGGAAAATTCTGGGATCATATGCAGCTTTTCTAATGGCATGACAAATCCAATTGCTTAATAAATCATTACGTGCGTAAATCTTAAGCTAAATTTGAAGTTTGCACATAATAGCAGATACTGTTATCAAAACTGGCCTAGTATTCTGAACAAAATGATACTGAAGTTTGCATCTGACCTATTTATGGAATGCTGACGTCATCTGTCAAATGGACAATCTGTATACCTATATTAAACGGCTGCTTATATATTCATGGATTACCTTCTGCTGACTTTTAATGCTGCAGATACCAGGTCATCAGTAATCAAGAAGTACAGTAAGTGTATTCTGGAAACATGTTGAAACACCAGATAATTTACTGAACATGGGACATTTCAATAGCCTAAACTTCCATAAAATTTCCTAGTGTAGGGATATTTTCTCATGATGGGTCTGCTGTTCATACTTAGGTGATACTGGAGATGACAGGGGTGTGAGTAGGTTATATCAAGTGATTGTGCACTCGTACTCTAGCTTAAGGCCATCAAGTTCATTACATACAAAACAAAACGTAATTACCTAGGCCCTTTTCTAATGATGGATGAACCAGCATCTCTGAGATGAGACTATAATCTAATCCTGTAATTAAATTATGTTACTACTGACATTACAATGCTTGTTCTAAAATACTGCAGATTTCAAGGGCAAGATTTGACCACCAACAGCTGGACGTGACGCACATCTTTAAAACCTTTAGGCAAACATTCTGAATGTTAACAGATAATATTATCGGGAAGCACTTGGTGTATTTTTCATTCATAACAATCACAATGTATTTCTTTGCTCTGTTGTCACAGGTAGGGTCTCTGAAAGAAAAAATGCTTTTCCACTCCCAGAGTCAGTAAGTAAGCAGAAATTATCCCACTGCCCTCTAATATCACTACTGCAGAAAACGATGGGATGTATACATGTGAACATTGAAATAGACATTTTCAGTCACAACATCACTGGAGGAAAGGTAGTTGTCTTTCCCTAACCCCATCACAAATTATGTTTCCCCATCAATCTATTCAAAACCTTGTAAGTGGGTAAAAAACCAGTTTACTGGACTGCATCAGTACCCATGCATTTATTTACCATACAATTTTTGCTTAATTATTTCAGAACATGCTTTTGAAATCGTTACCACTATGCTCTGATACAAATGATGTCATCATTCAACTCCATGCTTTCTTTTTCTCAACTAAGATGAACTCGGAAATACCTAAATCTTCTTAATATGTCAATGATACTGAGCAAGATGACCAGCAATTACTAAGTGATAAATCTCAAGGGCTGCATTTTAAGAAGTACAATTATTACAACATTTTGAGCTGAGAAACATATAATTAATGGCAAATCAGTTTGAATTGTTCTTTTCTTAGGAAGGGAACTTTGTGGAAAAACTCCAGTCATTCACACTGTGGCCAAAAATACCACCATTTATGATACACCCAAAAGGTTACAAATAAGCCTATGAATAGCTCATGACTTCAGCAAAGTGTCTATAGCTTCTTGGAGACAACTGTCCCAGATATCATTCTTTCCCAACTTCCACCCTGACCAATGGATGAATGAATGCGAGACCAGGCCCAGTAACTTGACACACCGGAGGTCAAGTCTGTCAAAGTGAAGGAACTTAATAATAATAATGCAATTTATAAGTATTATATCCAGGCTAATGCCTGTTCATGCGACTTCACATTATTATTATCTCAACATGTTAGATCACACTGAGACTTTCACAACCCCCTGGGAGTATACAGTGCCACTGTCATTTATAGACGCTAATTAGCACTAGCATGCTGACAGTAGTATACAGGCAGGTGCATTGAGGAAAATGTGAATGAAATGCTATCCCAAGGCACTTACAGCATGACCATGGTCAGGAATCGCACCCACAACTTGACGATTTTAAGTCCATTGCCGTAAAAATTTCGCTATGCTGTTTCACTGTATGCAGAAGATGATGAACAGGGCAAATGCTTTTGTGGTGAGAAATCTTTGCTGATGAACAATTCAAGAAGTTCTGCCTCTCGTTGAGCTTCCCTTCTGGCAACAGTTCATGCCTTGGTAGTCATCAATGAACAACAAGACAAGATGGCATTAAAACATAAAAAACATAAACATGATATAAATCTTGATCATCTTAATTTTACACTTAGCAAAACTAAATTTACAATGTAGGAAAAGAAATGATAAATAAGTATTTGTCACATCACAATGTACTCTGGCAAAAAATTGCACTTGATGGTTTGTAACTTAGTGAAGAAAAAAAAATTACATTTAAGCAAAAATGACTTCACATGATTAAAGTATTGTCAGTATGCTGTAAAGCAAGTGTTCAGATCATGATGGAGGTTAACACAAATTCAGTAAACAAAAAAAAACAACAAAACATTAAAATGCTATAACTATATATAATTACAATGGAACTCAGATAACAAAACTATCCCTTGGACCATGCTTTTGAGGGTGTGTTACCAGTAGTTTTGTGTTATCCAGAGTACTTTTAGTGAGGAACAAAGCACTCGGGATTGCTGAATGACAGTGTGCTTGCTAGGTAGAGAAATGTGTTAACAGAGTTCCACTGTGTTTCCTAACGCTTCTGCCGATTAGCGTTGACTTTTATACTAGAACAAAAAACAGGTTAAACAAAAACCCTTAAGAACATTTTTGATAAGCCACAACCAGTCCGTAACAGCACTGTTGTGACTTTGCCAAGAATGACAGGTGAAAAAAATGTTTCCTAGTTATAAGACAAATTTTCATGACAGAGTCATTATATTTGTGTTTGCACCACGTTTTTTCATTTTACATCACTCACACAATAATTCTAGTCAATCCAAACACACATATGTACATAGTATATGAGAAATAAAAAAATTATGTTCAAAGTTGTTCACACGTCGTCTTTCACAGTAAACATTACAACTAAACAGTCATGTTCTAGACAAAAGTGGTCCAGTTTTTCTCACTTTCCAAGTCTGAATCTAGCTCATTTCCTTATCTAGAAGTCTGAGACCAGCGATCAAGACAAAAACTAAACACTGCAAGTTGCTGAAAAAAACAACCTAACTATGTAAAACATTTTCTACCGTAGGGATGGCAGCACCCAATGGCAGAATTTTTAACACTGACTGGCCAACAAGTTTGTGTGCAAAACCGAACTTGTATTGTTTTCTCTCTATTCACTCATTAATAAACATGTACTCATTTGACATCTGATTTCCTCATCTATTAAAATTATTTGCATTCTGTCACCCTGCTTACACATGTACCACATCTCTATCTAATGTCTACAAATTAAGAACTTGTTATCTCTAACTACAAATGACTACAAGAATTCAACTAGAAATACTATATTTCTGCAAAAAGATTATGAAAGCATTAAAAATCTTTATACTGCTCCTTCATCTGTTCCTTAGCTCTTCCAGGTTGTGGGAGTTCTATATGGCTCAGTTGTGGCTCCACTGGACACTCCCCTCTCTGGCAGTCATAGATGAATGAGTGGGAAATGCAGTGCTTTTCTATGTCCACTCTACAATGTTGTTGACCTTTTTCTTTCACTGTCTACCCTTTTCACTTTTGTTTGGCTACACATTGACCTGAAACAACTACATGCAAATTTTCTTCAGCTATTACTACAGTGCCCATTCCTTCCCTTTTATATCCACTAATGTGGCTGCTGTATTTCTCAACAAGAAGTTTTATTATATAATCATAAAATTCAGAGCAGCACCAACAGAAACAAAAGTAGCGCCCATGAGAGATGCAAGTAGAACAATGGTGGCAGGTTTCAACAATCAAGCTCTCTACATCAACTTTTGAAACAAACTTAAAGCCCTATGATCTCATTTAACAGTACACAAATCTTTTCAAATTAACTGAGACAGAAATTTCAACACACAATACAAGCATACTCTTTTCTTGTTTAACAGAACGAAAACTTTTTGATATGTAGCAAAGATGCAATATTTCACACTAAACTAATTCCTCAAGATAAAGTAGTTCCATCATAACCAACTGATATCTACTCCAATTAGCTGCTAAAAAGAAAAAAAAAAACATAAAAAGTTAAATGCCAGATCTAGTACTGCTGTTGATATTGGGGTTGCTGTGTCTGGTATTGTTGTTGGGGCGGTCCGTGATGCTGGTAAGCCTGAAACTGTGTGTGTGCTCCCATTGGGTTGCTTTGCTTCTGCAAGGGTGGCACACCTTTCCTATAGACCAGCATCTTCAGCACCGGCTTCTTGCGTATGCTTTCCACAGCTTGCTTGTGCGTGACAAGTGTGAAGTCTTTACCATTAACCTAGTCCCAAAAGGAATTTAAAAAATAAATTACAAACACTATACAAGAGCATACAATCAACATCATCTATGCATGGTTTTGATGACCACTACCAGGGGTGGTCCAGAAAAAAAATCCCCCCCCCCCCCCCC
>JAWQUT010000721.1:157918-186878 GCA_033807755.1 Ellobium chinense
CCCCCGAGAGATTCAGAAAAAAAATCAAAGGGAGGTCTACCACATTACTGATACATTCCCCAGAATTGGATAAACTATTTGCAACTCAACCGTTTCTCATGGTATGTACACATATATCAGGGATAAATACTGAATTATTGGATTATAACTTATAACTACCAATATGTGAATGGTAAAATTTATAAAGAGTATTTAGAGCACTACTTATACAAACTTCAGGGCACCCAGTGAACCCCCAGCTGGATCCACCAGTGACTACCACCTCTAAAAAGCCCTGCCTGCAGTGAAAACAATCCTGCACCTATTGATCTCCGCATTACTGTATCCCACATATGTTTTGCAGCCAGTCAAAATGAGGCTTAAATCACTCTTTGACTACATCAAGCTATTGGTATGATATGAAAGATGAATGTGTATACTTTCAACATTTACAATATAAATTTCAACATATTAACCTGACCAGATTATGGTCAGTAGAAGTAGAAGCGGGTTACTCCCACATTATGGAAACAGTTTTGAGACAATCACAATGAAAGAAGAATTTTACACCATAAAAGTCAACTATCTAATGTGTCTCAAAAAGACCCAAATATATCTACAAATATTAACTAATTAACCGTTTACCCATACCATCAATTGTACTGTGTACAGAAATAATTTTATTCTCAACCTCCATCAAAAATTCGATATTACCAGAAGGCCCCAATATCCCTTAGGGCCATCCGTCTTATCTAAGGTCATAACCTAGCTAAATAAGCCTCATTTTGATTGACTATGAGAAAGCTGGCTCCACTTATAACACAGTTTATTCACTGTAACTTCTGCTTGTCTGTACAATGTTTAAGGTGCAGAATGAAGTCTTTTTATAAGGATCACAAGATAATCAAAACTCTTTTCATAAACTTTTCTTGGCTCATGAGCATTTGAAGTTAAGTGCAGCTGACTTGAAATTTCTCACTTACTTGAAGTATTTTATCATGTAGCTGCAGACCACACCTTGATGCTGGACTGTTGTCATGAATGTATGTGACGTAAACACCCTGCAAGAACACCACAAATATATTAATGATTCTGAAGGTATAGAGATGTAATTACTAGTAGTACAGGAATAATATTATAAAATTATATTTAAATACAGCTTGCCAGGTACTACCAGGATTAAAAAAAGGAACTAGATGGTCGTAAAAGAGAAGTGAAACAAGATCTTAAAAGATAATCCATAACATGTGAAATGTTTAGTATAGTCTCTCAAATGATGGACTAAATACTCTTCAAAAGCAGGTGCTGGGCAGAGATTTTACACACGAGCAATGCAATGACTTGAATCAAAAGCAGTAAAATTTCCATGGAATCTAAAATTTATTGCAACCTAAGATCTCTAAACTAATATCACCAGATACAACAATGCTTTAAAATCCTGAACAACATCAATGTTTTTACCTTGTCAGGGTATCCTTGAGGACTCTGGGAAGGATCTTGATCAATCCCTCCTCCAATCCTGAACCCACATCGATATCGAGGCTTACCATCAGCTTCTCGCACTGGGTTACCTTGTTGGTCAATGTCTTGCTCCTTTTCCAACACAATAGGAATCTGCCAGAGGAAGACGATCAACATGGTTACATATGGAATACCATAAAGTGATGATTCAAAATGTTGAAATCTAGAGTACTTCTCCCTCCTAAACCTTGATGTTGATGTTTTGATGTGAAAGATGTATGCATGTGGGTGTGGGTGTGGGTGTGTGTGTGTGTGTGTGTGTGTGTGTGTGTGTGTGTGTGTGAGTGTGAGTGTGTGTGTGTGTGTGCATGCATGTGTCTGTGCACTGCCAGACTTAATCTGGCCCAGCTGTATTTCATGCAGGAGATGTGTAACAACACTGGTAGATGATTCTTGCAACCACCTCTGCACAATTACATTTAACAGGAACTAAATATATGGAGACTGCATTAAATTAATTAAATGCTTCAGCTTAACATTGTGAAAAAAGCTGTGGATTTGTGATAAAGCGTAAAAATTTTGCTTCTGTGGCATCCATGGAAATTCCAAAATATCAGTACTTCCTTCATTATTATATATTAATTTATCAGTATCATTATTAGGCACGCAACAACTTCATTCAGTGGCTCTAGTCTATACTTCTGTCACCAGTTCTGAGCATCTAACTAGACTCATAATATAACCAAAGCTATATTTTGCCAGTTTCCGAGGTTGAAAGCACAGGTGACAAAATGAAGAAATGGCAATGCATCCTTATCCTTTAACTTACTGCATGTCAATCAGCATATTTAGCTTGCTTTCTTCTTTGAGTTGGCTTTTGGTGTGGGGATTGGAGCATCTATGAACTGATGGACATGTCCAGAGCACTGCTGGCGCTGTACTATGACTATGATGTTTCCAGCGACAAGTAACTCGCTAATATTCAGCCAACTGATGCATAAGTTATATGAAACTATTGCTGACTTCATTGTTCCCACTGCAAACCACAGAAGTGTCCTCTATGAAGCCTTGACGACTCATCACTTTGCAATGAATGGGAATGACGATGTGATGCCTAAATTAATTGTAATGCTGTCGGTTGTCAGGTTGTGTCACCGACCGACGGACACTGAGTGTCGACTCTCCACATTGGATTTCCTTCGTGACTTGTGCGTGCATCGGGTAACAATTTTACCACCACACTTTATTTAAACCTTAAGTATTGTATGAGTAAGATTTTCTACAACATTATATGACAGCCCATTAAAAAAAAACTCTAAAAAGTATGGCAAGCTTACACTGTAGCATTCCAATGGTTCTCCAGCAGTATGGCCCGCCATCTTGGTTTTTTTGATGAAACACGGAAGTTTACCGGAACCGGAAGTTATAGTTTTGTTTTGGCGTCTGTGACGACCGAACACGTTCCTCTAGAAGCTAGATCTAGATCTAGAAAGAAAATATCAAGCTTTTGCTTTCCTAGTATTCATTCTTATATTGAAAGCTGTAGTTCCGTAAACAGTATGGTTAGAAGTAGGTTCATTTGAGTTTTAACTGTGAATATAGGAAAAGTAGATCTTAGATCCTGCATCATCTAGACTAGTCTAGTCTTCTAGTCTAGTCCAGTCTATAAATATAAATAATAATGTTGTATTGTTTTTTATGATATGTTTAATAATATTCGTCATTTCTTAATCTTGTCATACTTAGACTAGATCTATGTGCAGTTGGTGGAACTTTTACTAAATTATACAGAACAAGCAGGTCTTTCTAGATCAAACTGTAGGGAGCATGCAGTGCTCAATGAATAATTGGTAATGTCGAAGGACAGCACTGCAATGATAATGATACTGTTCATTTAGTCATAGACAATATCGATATTTCGACTAAATCGGTGCTGTTGTTAGAGAAAGCCGAATAATTACAGCTGTGGACTGGTCATTGATTCATGCACATTTCCTTTTCTCTTCACAAACTCAAAGAGGCATCATTCTTAAAGATGTTCATGAGTGAAAATGTTTAGGAAAAGAGGTGCTCAACCACCGGTCTATGGGCCAGAATACAGCTGGCCAAAGATGAAAAGTAATGCTCATTCTATAGACGATGAATGCGTATTGTTCACCATCATACATTATGATTAATCATGCACTTACATTGTAGATGCAGTCCTCACATAAATTCTAAAATATTAGACTGGCCATCCATTGGAGAAGAGTAGACATCCCTGGTCAAGAGCGTTAATTTAATGCATTATTCACTCTTGTTTGTTACAGTTACAGAGGATCTAGTTCGCAAAAGGGCGGAGCATAATGAAATGCAAATATCCACATTGGAGGAAATATCATTGCATCAACAAGACATTGAGAGGTATTAATATGGACTGGGCAATTTTTTTTTCACCACTCCTTTTCTAAAGGCACAATCACCAATCACATTGATTGAACTAAAATAGAGGAGGCTGTGAAAACATTCTTTATTTTGAAACAATGCTAAAATCTCTATCCCTCTCCCTATTTTGCCATCCTACAAGCAACAAAAGTGTATGCATGAAAAACACATTATTGGTATGTAAAAAGTGTTCCTGCCGTACTAAGTTCACTTTGTTTGTTTACGTATTTTATGCAATAATGATCATGGGAGAAGCCTGTGCTCTATGCATACGATAACACTCTGGAAAGTTGAAATGCTTAAAATTGAAAGTTGCATTATGTACCTTAGACTATCTCTGATGCACTGAAAAATTTTAATCACCAGAACATTTGACATTAACATGAGTTTTATATCATACCAATTTCAGAATTGAGCATTTAAATAAATGGTGCAAAGACTTGAAGATCCTGTACCTGCAGAGTAATTTGATTCCTAAAATAGGTAAGAGTTTATAATCTTTGGTGTGAATGTTTTCTTTCTTATATGCTGTATGTACAATTGTGAGAGTAACCATATATATTGTTGTTGCATAAGTTTATTTTGTCACCTTCCTGCAATAATCCTGAATCTGCCTCTGTTCTCTTTGTAACAGTTTCCTTGCACACTTAACTGAGTATTGTGCAGAGTGCTGCATAATTTGATATTTTTAAACAGCTTAAGATTGCCACACTTTTCACCAGCTCATCTGCAGGTTTCTGATTTCAGTGACACTGCAGAATCCGTTTGTTCCATTTGGCATGTGTGAAATGCTTTCTTGGCTTTTCCATTCAATCCTTACATATTGTTTTTACAGACTGATCTTTTGAGGATACCTGTTGATCACTGTCTCCACTATTTCTGCATGAAAGAGTAGAGTCATTTTGACCTGTATGATGTCATGACATTCCGTTTTTTATTCACAGAAAATGTGAGCCGTTTAAAGAAGCTGGAATATTTGAACTTAGCATTGAATAATGTTGAAAGAATAGAGAATTTGGAAGGTGAGAAATCCATAAGTATAGTCTGTGACAAATAAGAAACTGTAATGGCAGCACATAAAATAGGATCCCTCTTCATCAGCAGCATCATACATGTAATTGTTAACCTGACCTTTTCTGTTCACAGTGGGATAAATAGAGTAATTGCACATTTTATCCAACAGTTTTGTAGCACAACATAATTTCAGAAATATACTAAGGAAAATGACAACAGAGCAAAATATGCAGTTATTGTTTCTCTCCAGTCAAATTTCTCGATGTTCTTAATATCATCAATATCATTGTTTCCGGTATAATCTTGTAGATCTCTTTACAGCACTTGAAGAGTAGTATTTTTTTGTTCACAATTCAACATCAATAGTCATTTCACATCTTGCATCACACTCAACTCTAGTGCCTATTACTGGAGCTTATCACTGACTGAGCTGAGGAAACTTTTGACTTTCACCTTTTCCTCTGTGAGTTTTGACGTTGAGCTTTCCAAACTGAGTGAAAGTCATGTTCCCCTTATCAGAATGTCACTATTTTAACACAGTTCCTAATAATCAAATCTGTTGCATGAGGACCGCTGATTACTACAGCTTTGCACCTATTGTTTTCCCCACAGGGTGTGAATCATTGAAAAAACTTGATCTTACAGTAAACTTTGTTGGAGAGCTCACTTCAGTTGAATCCTTAAAGGATCTCTACAGCTTTCGAGAATTGTGAGTATATTTAATTTGCTGTTTCTTCTTTATGCAAGCTTTGTTTACATAATTGAATGGCTATGTATAATGCAGGGATTATATTATTAAAGTTAGCACAATGAAATTTGTGAAATATGTGAGATATTTATCTTGCAGAATTATCTTGATCATATAAGTGATGGTCAACAATATATATCTGACACCAAACACGTTAAAAAAACGTAACATACATACATATTCTTATGGGTATATTTTCACTGACGTCAGCCAGTTCGCAGTCAACTCTACATTCAACAGTAACATTTGATGAAACTACTCTCTCAGTGGGTCATCCTGCTATGACATGTAGCCTTTCTCAAACACAAAACTTTACATTGTACTGTGTACCCACTTAGTATACTACTAATTGCCCTCTGTATTGTCCTAGTCTAATAGAAAGATTTTAGAATGATATTACTTCTACGGTCTAGATGATGATACAATTGTAGGATTTATGATACATGATAGCAGTATTTGCTTTCAAATGGTGATATTTACCTGTGCAAAATGTGACTCATTCATTCAGATTTTCCATGTTTTGATTTGCTTCAGTTTCTGCACCGGACAGGTTTTATTATAAAATATTCATTTTTTTAATGTTCTTACAGATTCTTGACAGGCAACCCCTGTACTGACTTTGAACACTACAGAGAATATGTTATAGCTACATTGCCCCAGTTGCAGGTATTTCTTGTTCTTGTAATGCTGAAATACATTTCACAGATCATCCCTGACTATTGGGTCAGTATTCTGAGGTCTGCTCCCAACTTTAAGTTTGGAATTATATTGAAACATTTACATAAAATGTAAAGCTGTATGTCTCTCTGCAATTCAGAAGTTTGAGTGTAGAAGAATAGGAAATAGTCAATGTGCATAAACTCTTTGGGTTTCATTTAACTGGAAGTTGTAGCAGTGTTCTCTTGTTTCCAAGTCTTTTTTATTCCTTTAGTCATGTTTGAGGATAGGCTTAGAATAGAGATATTTTTGTTGCTTGCAAGGGATAGATGATTTAAAAATCAATATGGTTATAATTATACTTATGAGCTCAGATACATCCTTTTGATTGCAGAGGGTTTTTTGTTACCTTAATGTGAAGAGCAAAGGAAGAGCAAGTATCAGATTTAATTAGCATTTTTTTGTTTGTTTTTATCTTGGATTCAGTGGCTTGATGGAGTGGAAATTGAGAAGTCTGAGAGAATCAAAGCAATACAGGTATGTACCAAATATTCATCATAGTATACATGGCACATGAGAAAAAAAATTCTTACCCTTGTAGTCTATCTATAGAATGTGGAATGGGGTGGTGGAGAATGGTCAGAAACAAACCCCAAGGTTGGGGAATGAATAAAATAATAAATGCGAACCAGCATTTTTTTTTTTGTTTTGTTTTCATAGATGTGTGTGAGTGGATTGTGAAATTTCAAGAATTTCAGTGGGAGATATAAGATGTGTGAGAGGGTAGAGAGCTGAATTTAGGCATTAGGAATGTCCTCTCCAGAAGGCAGAAAAGGGTGGTGGGGGGAAGGGGGCTGTGGAGAAGAGGGGGGATTGTGGAGAAGTGGACGTGTGGAGAAGTGGGCAGTAAGAGAGGAAGAGAGCTTATAATTTTGAAAGAATGGCTATAATTTGACAATCTTCTTCACACCCCCNCCCCCCCATTATATGTTGGATAGTCTACAATTCTAGTCTTGTTTTTCATGTCTTAAGGCAGTTGATATTTAACATGCTGAGCACATTCAATTATTCCTTTGCTGATGTGACTCTGTTTTAACATGTCTTTATTTGTTGCCTTATGCCATTGATTATGTGTGGAATTAATTTTCTTTCCTCAGAATCTTCCTTTTATCAGAGGCAGCATTCTGCAGCAGCAAGAGGCCTACAGAAAGAAAAGAGTAAGATCATCACTGCATTTCTCAAGCTGTTCTTTTAAGAAACTTGAATAACCTGTTATGGCATTTTGTACATGGTTAGCCCCACATTAGAGATTCAGTAGATAGATCCTCAGGGAAGAACTGGATTTGGTTATGCATTAGGTATTACTCAGTCAGCCACTAGCTCCTGTTTATGTTTAAGACTGAAGAGGAGGCAGAGGTCTGTCTGTCCATTGCAAATCAGAAACGCGCTTGATCAATGTTGACGCATGTAAAGAAGAAATAAGGCGTACTCCTTTCAACCATCAGTCTCAGGACAACCTCTACAGGAGATATTAGATAGAGCTAGACAAACAAATGAATAAACCTAGTAGTGATTTTACCTCCAGAAGAGTTGTTTTGGGCAGAACTGCACTTTCCTGTTGGTTGTTAGTGTTGATCCGAGTCATAAATCATAATACAATGAAGCCAACATGTAAGCAATTACTTATAATGTTGTCTCTTTGGTTTGTTTTTTTCCTTCTGCAGGCTAGAGAAAAGGCTGAAGCCTTGAGGAAATCAAACGAAAAAGAGAAGGAAGAAGGTGTTCCAGCTGCTGGTATCCATGAAGGTGATGGTGATACTGGCAATGACAAGAAAGAGGAAAACAAAGAAAACCAACCAGGCTTTGATGGCAGATGGTACACAGATATTAATGAAGGGTAAGGAGGTTTGATTCAGACCATCTGCTTACCAAGCATCAGAGACTTGATGATGCAAGTGTGAGCAGTTTATAAAGTTCACATACAGAGATGTCTGATAGCCGAATGACTACATATCATTATGGTTGGTAGCCTCTGAAATGTGCTGGTTCATGGACTTGGCTTGCAAATTGAAGGGTCTGGATCAGTTAGCACCAAGTGACTTCTGGTTTGACTGAATCCTGACTCCTTGTGATACGCAGCAGATAATTTGTACCTGTAAGAGATATGTATCAGCTCCTCTCATTTTCTTAGAATCACCTCCATCTCCAGCTAGACTCATACAGGTATGAGAAAAGATGTATTGTTGCAGTGCTTATGCTGTTTTTTTTTTCAAAATAAGGGTACCATGTTGTTTATGAGATCAAAGCCAATTGACGTTGTGCAAAACTACACACTGTCTCTTTTTGCTTAGCTTTAAAAATGTCTATGTTCTCTCAGAAGTATGAAAAATGACCGAAGCCATTTTCAAAACGCAGTGACTATGTCTGCATTTATTTTGGTGGTTTTCTTGTTTTCTGCCACATAAACTGCTATAGCAGTCTTGTCTTTGTTATTTTTACATTGCTTACATGCACCTCTTACCATGTTATTGATGCTCATAGATTCTGGGATCTTCCAAAATTTTGTTTGAGAGATCTTTAGATAATACAGTCAAACCTTGTTATACCACCCCTCTTTTATACTGCCAAACCACATACTGCCTACATTTTTGCTTCTGAACAGATCCAGTGTATTAAAAATAATGAAAACTAACCTTGTTATACCAGCAGCACTATCCGCCATCCACCAACACACGGTCATTCCCTTTCTGGCATTAACCATAGTAAAAAATACCCCGTTACTGCCAATGCCACCATGTCTCCAAAACAGTAAAACATTGAGCAGTGCACAACCTAAATCTAGTTTGACCTAAATGTAGTTTTACATGACTATTAGTGCTGACTTTTGACCTAGTGCACAGCTTGTGGGGCCTATTCTATGGTGTGCGATTGGTTGCTATTTTAACTATGACTTTCAGATAGCACACAGCAGGGATGGTCTTTCCTTGGCTCACGGTCTAGGGCTGGAAGTAAACGCTTACGTCTGTTGCTTACTGTGAAGGCCTGGCCCTTAAAATCTCAGCAAGATATTGCAAATCATTTCGCAAAAACTTGGAAGAAAACAGTTAAGAGACGAAATGTTGGTGATATTTATTTTGCTCAAAGTCGATAAATGGCTGACGGTAGAAGTGTCAGAATTGAATCTTCAGAATAAGAGACCTCTAAGGCACAATTCAATAAAGGATGTTCTTACTCTTTGGTTTATGTTGGCATGTGCCAAAAATATCCTGGTCACTTAAGATATTTTGAGAAACAAATCCGTGGAGTTTGATACTCAACTGAGTATTGGTTCAGATTTCTGCTATTTGAATGGGTGCCTGGCTCTCTTTAAGAGATGATTCTGCATTAATTGTTATCGCATGCTCATCGGGGAAAGTGCTGGTGTCGACCCCCAAGTAATTGTGACTAGCAGAGAATAGGTGCAGGAGGTAACAGATTGTGAATTGACACCTCCTGCACACATATCCCTTAGCTAACATTGTCCGCCTGGATTTGTAAATAGGCCCATGCGTCACATTAACTCCTCCTGTTAAGGAACCTTTGGTTGGAGGCTAGAAGTTCCTGTCAGCATTGAAGTAATGCTTTAAAGAATGAACATTTAAGATAATCTGGTTTATAGAGTTTTAATACAATAAACTTACATTGATTTGTAGACACTTCTTTATACCGCCAACTCTGGGACTGTGCCAAAGTCGGTACTATAACGAGGTTGGCGGTATAGAGGGGTTTGACCGAATTTTACAGGAAAAGACCTATCTGCCAAATTCTGTAAAATTCACCTCACCCACCTCTGTATAGAGCTTCATTTTTTTCTATCTTTCCATCTTGGTAATTGTTTCAAACCTCTCAGGGTTTCTAAGATAACTGGCCATATGCGCCATTGATTAGTTGATATATGAGGTGTGATACAAACTATTTTGGCATCTCCTGTAAAGTTGCATTTGGGATCTTTGTCTGTAAAACAGTGGATCAGTGAATTGAGTTGAAGTCTGATCTCTCATGTTTTCAGGGATGCCAAGCCAAAAGACAGTAGCAGTGAAGAAAAGAAAGAGGAGCAAAAGGAGAAAACCTACCAGGAAAAGCTTGATGAGTATGAGGAATTGTAGATGGATGGATGGATGGATGGATGGATGGATGGATGGATGGATGGATGGATGGATGCATGCATGCATGCATGCATGCATGCATTGCATAGTTGGGCTGGGCTGGGCTGGGCTGGGCTTGATGGATAGATGGGTGGACAGCTGGCTGGCTGACTGACTGGCAAGCTGGCTGGCTGGCTGACTGGCTGGCCGGCTGGCTGACTGGCTGGCTGGCTGGCTGGCTGGCTGGCTGGGATGGGATGGGATGAGATTGGGCAGGATGGAGGGTTAAGTGATAGATGAGCATTAATAATCAACTGTTATTCTCTTGTTTACTGCCTGGGAGCAACCAAAATTACTTCATAAAACTTGAAAATTTACAGATAGATAATAATTATATCAAAGCTTGAATGATATAACTTTGCAAGCTGCTAGAGAATCTAAGAAGTATCATTTGCAAAAAGCAGACCAGAGCTATCTTTATTTGTTCTCATTCTTGAACTTTATTTTCTTTTTTCATGTCATTATCTCATTACTATACTTTTCAAAATGGCCTAAGTCATCTTTTGCACATCTGAAAGACTGTGGGGGAAATTTATTTTTTTTTGGGCACAGCAAAGAGGAGTAAGTGTGTATCTTTACAACTACAATATTTATGGGAAAATATTGGCACATATAAATTTTTATAACATAATATATCAACATGGGTCTTGACCTCCTAAGTAAGTCTGACTTGGGCCACTTTTGAAGCACAGTGATAGTAGAGGGTAATTCAAAAATAGTGGTGCTGACTTTGATCATTAAATTTATATTGCAGATTTTGGCAGGAGAAAACATCCTACACTCCAGAGGCAAGGTTGGAGACACACAATCACCTGAAAGAACTCAAAGAGAAAGAAGAGAAAAAGTAAGAACTGCAGGGTTTGGTTCTGTGGTGAATGAATTCTGTAGGGATTAATCTGAATATCCATAAATTTGTGATGAATAGACAAAAGGAGTTGTCACTGAGAGGGGTAGTAGAATTATGTGGCTTCGTACTTGACCTTGCAGGAAGCTCATAGTTTATATCCTTACCTGAAGTCTGTTCATCAAAGCCAATTGCTGAAGTGCTAGAAAAGTTTTGTTGATACCTGCTTCACATTTTACTGTTATGGAAATAGGAAGATGACTAAAATTGTACTATGAGAGGGTGATTCTTCTCGATTCAGTTTGGCTTCTGAGCATGGTGCATTAATTACCCCATTGATTTGTTTATGTATTTCTTTGAAATCTCGTTCAGTTCCACGTTATGAATTTAAGTTTCATCTTGCCAGACTGTCATTCTTGTTATAATTTTGAAATGAAAATGCATTTTCTCAGAAATGAACCACCCCCAAAGCCACCCAGGGCAATGTTTGGTGATGACGGAAGACCTTATAATATTAATGAGCCCAAGTGAGTGTTGTTTTGCATTATCTCTTTCATCGCAAGCAGGCGTATGTGAGAGTTTAGAGTCCTGAAATATATAATTTCATGTTTAAATAACCCTTACTGTGACAGACAACCAACATGACATTGCTGGTGACTGGAATTTGAAGGGAATTGGTTAACAAGAAATCATGTTTAGCAAATCAGCAGTGAACCGACGTTTATCATTTGTCTGTGTCATAGAGAGAGTTAGGTTGGTTATTGATTATCTTATAGTGCAGTCAATTCTGCATAGTCACAGCTTCTTGGGGACATGATAAAGAAGTTGTGATTATCCTTCATATAGAAATAAAACATTTTGTTACGTGGAAAGTATTTTGTTTTAGTGGAGGTTGTGATAATCCAGACTGTGATTAAGTGAAGTTGATTGAATGTATAGTCCCATCGATTGACCTTTTCAAGAGACTTGCCAAAAAGCAATAAAGGATATGCAACTTAGATGAAGAAATCAGTGCTTTTAAGTTGGATGGTGATTTTCCAAACTTTTTCATTCATTCAAGTATTAACCCTCGTGATGCGGTGATAGTATATATACTACCGTGTGCTCGCTACCGTTCAGTGCGGCAGTAGTATAATAATATATACGCATCGCTCAACCAACATCTACCTGCGGCAATCACATTTAGGCAGCCCTGTATCCTGGCAATGGGTCCTAACCATCAGGCAGTATGCGCTGATCCACTATAACATTGGTAAAACTAGGTCACACAGTCAGCAGGCTGCAGAGCGTGGTCAGCTAGCGCTACTAGTGTTAAACATCAGTAATAGTATAAAAAGTTCTTCTTAGAGGCTGAGTTTTTATCCCACACAGACAGTGACTCTAAAACAGAGATCACAAAAAATAATTACTGAGAGTTGTTATCAGATTTAGTAACAAATTTTAGAGTATATAGGATATCTCTCAGAAGTTCATGCCACATACATGATTTTTTTAGGCATGATGCTTATTCTATTTCTCACATTAGCAATATACAGTCAAATCGTAGTTCTACAATTATTTCCCCTTACTCATTTACTTTTTTTTTTTTGTTAACTCCCTTCCTCCAAAACCTCACATGGTTATTTTCTTTTGTCCTTTGCTTTCAGGGTGGACTTCTCTTTCACTGAGGATGAGGAAAATGTTATCCTTGATATCGCAGTGTTCAAGTAAATACATTTAATATGTTATGCCTCTGCTCTGTGTAGTTATTTATCTTTACCAAACCTGGATTTTAGGAATAAAGTCAAAGTACCCTTTTTAGGTTTTTGGTGTTAAACCTTCATTGACATTCATTATTCAAGGAAGGTAGTGCAACACAAGCGTGGTCTGCTTGAAAAGAGTTTCTCACAAACATCCTCTTCTTTTTATGCAAGAAGAGATTCGCAATAGATGGTTAATGATCAAAGCTTTCTCATTGATTTTCTTATCCAACCCTGTTGAATGAGCAATGATGGCTTACTTTTTAATTAAGATTGTAGAGGATATTAAGGGCTTGCTATATAATTATCCAGCATTTTGTTACCTTCTATATAGTTTAAACATTAGCATTGACAGTAATATCAAAAATCTTTACAGAATAAAATTTCCTCAGGTGGATGACGTTTAAAAGAGTTTGACTTTACATAGCAAACTGAACTTTGAGGCATGTTAAAAAAAATCTCTTGTTTTATTTATTATTTTTTTAAGTTTCCTTAGTTTCAAATCCCCCACATTTTCCACATCCTGCTCCACAGGCATTTGGAGACATCTCTTCTTGATTGTGATGTCCAGCCAAATTATGTCAGGGTGATCATAAAGGGAAAAGTAAGTATGGCATGACCTTGAACTTCATTACCCTGAATCCCCTGTTATCTTTTGCTGTTTATTACAAAGTTATATTTACCTCATGACGTCAGACTGATTACTTCATGACTTTAAATTGACAAAGGCCAAGCAATTGCTCATGTTTAGTTCATTCTTATGGATAAAGTTAAAATGAAGGGTTTCATGACAAAACGCGTTATCCACCAATATGAATTTTTAGCTTATTCTACATACTTCATGTAGCAGTGGGAGTTTTTAGTATACATGTATATTTCCATTCCATAGAAGGACATTTGATCTATATTATTTAAGACTTAAATTTCGCCTTTCACATAAAAATATGCTTTGAATCTGGTCTGTTTTGCCACAACCCCCGAATGGTGTATAATGCGTTTTGCCATGAAGCCCTTCAAATGGTTTGTAACCTGTCCATCAGTTGTGACTGGCTGTTGTGTTATGTAATGGATTTTCTATTTTCTTACTCAGATTTTACAGTTGAGTCTGCCAGAGGAAGTGAATGGAGAAAACAGTGTTGCCAAAAGATCACAAACTACAGGCCATCTGCTGATTACCATGCCAAAGGTGGGTATACACATTGACTGCCTCTAACATTAAGTGTTCATTACTTGGAGTGAAAAGCTTTCATGTGCTATACATGAAGTTGTTTCAGCTGCAGCGGTTTTTGTTTGAGAAAGATTTTGTCCTCTGACTGAGCTGGTCCAATCACAGGAATAACCACCATCTTTAAAGCTTAAAGATATGGAAGACAGAGGAGAGTTCTAAAGTCAAGGAACCTAACACAACAAATGTAGATAAAGTTTACATATTACTGAAAGAGGGAGAGGAGGAAGAGAAAGGAAGGAGGGAGGGAAAGATCAGAGGAGAGAGAAATTTCAAACCGGATCCTCATCAAGGACTTTAAGGGAGAAGGGAATGGAAAAGGATTGGAATGAGTATGAAACAAGGAAGTAGATTCATCTTGGCTCTTCTATTGTATATTAAAGATTGGCATCTACTAGTGTCAGGGCTTTCATTATTGTTGTTATTTGAAGTGCTTCATATTATTTTGTAGAGGTCATACAAAATAGTTGTAAATCTGGAAACAGTAAGTGCGGCTTTAGAAAAGCTTGTTTGCATGCCATGCACTGTGTTTAAAGATAATTGCTTTCTGAAGAATCTTCAGTTAATTATATCCAGAGCTTCTATCAGCTGGGCCAGGATTATAAACCAAGAGAATTAAGTATTGAATGAGTTGTCTTTATTGCCATCAAATGCCATATCATGATAAGGTTATTAAGAATCTTGCTAGGCTGAACTCTTTTCAACAGCTACATATCTTTTTGTTGACAGGCAAAGCAAATCTTGAAGCCTAAGACTGTACCAAAGACTAAAACTGCCGAAGATGTTAAACCTAAGGTGAAACCAGCACAAGAAAGGTGAGGGATCATTGTAACTGCCCTTTGCAACACTCCTGGAGTTTTCATTAAAAGACTCCATGTCCACATCAAAACAGACTTGTTAGTGCAAACTTATACAGCACTTTGAAAACATGGTGCATTTGAAGACCTGGATCTCATGTCGATGTCTTATTACATAAAATAGATATTTTATTAAAACTGTATGCCTAAAGGATTAGTATACTCAAAGCATTTTTGTAGGTGCATTCCTGAAACTGGACGTCTGGTCTTCTAAATTTAACTCCATACTTCCATTTCCATTATTCACATACCTCACAAAAACATTGTAGTATTGCCGCAGAATATGAAATATTTTGAAAACTTTAATGGCATTCTGACAATATTTCATCACCCGTGGTCCATTTTATACTGTGGGTACTCACCTTGCAAGTTTCATTTGTGGAATCCATGGTTTGAAAAGATGCTGCCAAACATGTTATTAATAACTGATTAAATGAAATTATAGCTTTTGTCACTGCATCTTGCCTTGATCCTCTAAGCTGCTAAAAAACAAAGGAACCTGTTTCACACCTGATATGAAGTGAGAATAGGAAATGAAGTATGTGTAGTCATAAGGACATGATAAAATGAGGCATCCATTTCAGGAACTAAACCCATAGACTTTTAGCTGAGTACGACTACTGTGACATACAAAGATAACAGATTTGTTTAGTTAAATAGTTTTGGTGGTGGACTTGAGATTAGAAGACAGAGGTAGCATTCCCTGTCATGGCTGTATCGTAAGTGCCTATTGAAAGCTTTCACTCACATTTTGCTAAGTTCACTCCTCTGGCAAATGGGTACTTGGTTGTAGGTAGTAATTACCTCTGCTGTTTGCTGGTGTAAAATGGCAGTGGCAGAGTGTGCTCCCCAAAATTATTAAAATTATTTAGTGACCTGGTCTGTTTGGGGTAATAATGATGTAAAATTGCATGAGTGGGTAATGCTTGGGTATGAGACATAAATATGTCATTATTATTGTAAGAAGACTCACCACATTTATGGCACTTGCTGCCACAACAGTCATCTCTGTTTCTCTCTCTCTTTCTCTCTTGCTTGCTGCCAGCAACTACCTTGAGGTTGACGCCAGTGTCCGGAAAGGTGTTGATGTTTCCAGCATTGTGGCAGATAATGAAGCCAAGAAGGCGACAGCAAAGGCTCCATTTGGTGGTCACGTGAGCAGGAAGGGTGTGTAGGAACGAGCAAACAGTGAAGACTTTGTAGATGATCCTGATGTTCCACCTTTATTGTGATGCTTTGATGTTGTGGTGTTTTGTGGTATGTTTGTGAGTGTGTCTGTTTATTTTGTTGGGGGGAAGAGTGAGGCGAATGGAGGAAGGAGATAGATGCGTTTGAGATCAGGATGAATCCTTCTTTATTGTTATAATGATTTGGCAGTGTGTTCTTGTGTGAAAGTTGGATTGAGTGGGGTTAGAGGAGGAGGGGAGTGTTGGAGTGTTACTGAAGTCATTTTGAATAGATGTATGGTCTCAGAGTGTGATAAATCATGTACATTTTAAATGGTAGGTTGTAGATTGTCTGTGATTCTGTTGATTGTACAGTATATGTGTGTGTGAGGGGCGGGGGGTGGGAGGTGGGGGTTCAGGCACACGAAGGGTTTGATGAGATGCAAAGTGGATCATACATAACAGACAGAACATGCAGTAGAACTTGACAAAACCAGATATTAAAATTGGCTCAGAAATGCAAACGTGCACTGCTCGAAGACCTGAGCTAACTGTAATATAGAATTATAAAGCAAGGGACTGGGGCTTTGCATGGAGGAGGTGAGGAATTTGATATGTGATGATACTACTGTATGATGTAGATAATTTTTCAAAGTCCATGATGGTAAATGCTGCTTTCTAATGACAGCATTGCAAGTCTGCAGTATTATTGATGTGCTGTGTTCATGTACACAAGCACTTTGAAAATGTGTGAGTGGTAATACTGGAAGATGTGGAACGGTGAGTGACATAGTGGGTAGGTTGGAAGTGAGCAAGTGTCTTACAGGGCAGCGAGCTCCATTAATAAAATCACACTGCCTGTCCGTTTTTTCCAATTCCATCAACATTTGGGCAGGTAAAAGTTTGGCTTTTGAAAATGAGAAGTATGAAAGGGAATGTTCTTAGATTTGTATTAATGTGGTGATGTCATGTTTTAAAAATATGTCATGGCATATTCAGTTTTGAGTTGAATTAAATTTGATATTCAAATGCATGTTAGGCAGTCATGTTGTTATGTATTTGTATTTTTTATGATTACTTATAACATTAAGTGATTAACTCCTTTACTATGTATGACTTACATGTATGTCCTGGAAATAGCCTTACTGTGTTGATCTGATGTACCCTTAATTCTTAATTCCTTTGGGATAAACTGTTTCTATGTACAGGGCAACGAGCTCATGAAAAGCATGGCTTATTGAGAGGGTTAAGGCAAATGCAGTTATGCAGAACTGACACGTCATATCCATGTTGGTTTCTATGGTAGGCTTGAAATTTCACACATGGTTTTTTCGTTTTCATTGTTTGGTGATCAGTCAGAACATTCTTCAATGCATTCATTACACTCCATCACTTCAGTCTCCACACACACCACCACTGTCATTGTGGGCCTGCTCAGCTGTCTGGATATTTTCAAAATGGCTTTTGGTATATTTATTTTGACAATTGAAGCATTCTATCGTTGCATTAAATTTCAATAGTTTACAGAAATGGCTGCCCCTCCCTTTTGTAGTAATATAATCACAGTTTGTATGAGATCATTCTTCCATCTTATGCTCCAGTTTAGACAATCACAGTGAAAATGGCTAATATTTGGTAACCCTGCCTTGAACTGATTTAAAAAAACAAAAAAAAAACATGCTTCAACATTAGCATTAAGATTTTTGGCACCTATTAGAGGGGCAAATCACTCATTGTGTACAACCCAACTAATCCCTTAATGGAAGACAACAACAACACTACTGAAGAATACACTGTGTTGAGTAATTAAATTCAAAACAATCCATCATTTAATTTCATTATGTTTTATGTGACATTATGACTGATCACATACGGCAGTATAATAATTATACTTTCTGAAGCATGACCTTTACCAAGCCAGCGCTTCATTAAATAAATTATGGTCGTTTGAAAGCATGAGTTCATAGATGCAGCTCACTTTGGGATGAGTTTCTCACACCTCTCCCCTCCATAGTTGTATTGACAGTTGCAGAACATGATGCCTTGTATCACCAAACAAGATCCATGCACACAGTCGAGAGTGCAGCGATCAGTGCAGAGCAGACCTATCCAGCCTTTGTCACAGACACATGATGCTTCAGAGCAGTAGCCATGTTGGCATCTGGGAACACAATTTTAAAAAATGAAAATGAAAATACGACCTTTTACATATTTGTAGGGAAATTGATTTACAACGTCATACAATGTTATACATCTCAGTCATATACAGACACAGAGAACAATACACATCAAACATGTAAAGAGATTACAAATGAAATACATAACAAAGCCATTGCTGGTCCCCAGCGATGCAGCACCCTGGTCCCTCCAGCTCTAAATCCAGGTACTCATTTACACCAGTGAAGAAAGTGAAGTGTCTTTCCCAAGAACACTACAGCGTCTACCGCCCGATCTGCGAGTCACACACACACACAAATCTTAGACTCGACAATTTTCAGTTTCTGAGTACAACTCACAAACCAAAGAGCCACCCTGCCCACCATTCGCAAACGAGAGGGCCATGCTGCCTCAGTAATGAATATCATCCACTAAGTAGGAGGCAGACTCTATTTATAAATAATGTTAATCAGGTATCTAATCAAAGATCAGGACATTATAGAAGGTCTGATGTAGTGAAATTCCAGGAGACTGGATGATAATTTCAACTTTCAGTCAGTTTCATTTGTAAGACTGAAATCTGAGATAGGAATTGGCACCAGAGCATTATAATGAGCATGAGTTTCTAGCTAAGCACTCTAGCAAATCTTTGCCCCGATGGAAAGCTGTTGTAACTTGAAAATACCGACCAAGTTTCCAAGAATGGTAACTTAACATACATTACTGTTAGCACAGGTTTTCATCAACTATAGACTTACAGTCAGATTTGAACATGCATTATCTCGCTATCTATGTGGAGAAGAGAAGCCATCTTTTCCTGGGATGTGCGTTTTGGCAACCTCACCTGTTATATTCAGTGTCAAAAGCTCAGTTACAACTGTTTGCCAGTGGGGCAATGAAATTCGAGTGTATGTTTGTATCGCCCGACCATCACTTTTTTTTCTTATCATTCTCAGCCTGATCATGATTGTAGTGTGTCCCAATATTTATCGAAACACATAAAATGCATGGAATAGTGGAAAGATCCACACCAAAGTTGAGGCATGAACTCGTTAGATTCATTTTGGCCCGTTTTGAAGCTTCTGCCCGTGAAGTTGAAAATAATAACGCATAATAATATATCGCCTTGACAAATTAAAGCAATTTGAACAAGTACTTTGAGGTTGTTTTGAGCCCTGAAATCCAAACAAGGAACATCTTCAGCTCAAAAGGAACATGCCTATGAAATTTCAGGCCAAACAGTCATTCGGATAGCTGAGTTATAGCTAACTAAAATTGGCTAATTTATTATTAAATATAAAATATAATGTTTTTGTAGCAGCGATAACTTGACGAAGCACAGACGTATAGTAGGGAGCTAGAGTTGATCACTCAGCCACCTCTCAAAAGGCCTGCCTATCACTGTCAGTGAATAACACAGTATCCTTTGATATTGAAGAAAACGAACGTTTATTTACAACACTGGCACAAAAGAAGAAGAAGAAGGGGGAAGAGAGGGAGGTCAGGTGGGCTATGACAACAGAGCCAATAAAATGTGGATTAGAAAAATAAGTAGGTCCCTATGCATTCGGCTGATTATTAACTACGTCAACCAACAAGATATCCGTGAATACCATTACCTGCTACCAACACATTCCATCACCCTGGTAATTTCCCTACAAAAGTGGAAACCACTAACACCATCAGAGAGCTTTTATTTTCAAGTTAAGATCTTTTACAGACCGTAATGGCAGAGGTAAGCAAACGCATTTGGCATTTCTGACTGATCCTTAATGCTACAGTTCTATTGCACGTTGCGAACTAGAACAGACACAATCTACTTATAAAACCACCATGAACTAGAATCAGATGTGATGTTAACGTCTAATTCTTAACATCAGGTCAGGTGCACGCATGCCTATCTCTGCCTTAATAGCTCATGAGAGATCCGAACTGGTAAATAAAAGCGCTTTAATTCAGTGACACTCCTGACCAAAACTTACACAAAAGGAAAATACTGACAGGTTCTCTCGCTCAACGGTCGGAGGCCTTCGGTGTCATCTGTATGAAAAAGTCAAAGATGTTATTAGTAAATATTAGTCTACAAAATGTATAATATCTTATTTAAACCAGCACCATTATCTTCAGCAATAACAGCAGCAGCAGCAGCAGCAAGAACAGAACGACATCAACTTGTGTCTGCCTGAGGCACCCTGTTCTCTCATTAGCTCTGATATTTTTTCTCCCTCAGGATTGTCAAGGAAAATGGACTTAACTGATTATCCTTTTTAACATTTTTAGAAAGTACCCGGACAATCAGATGGGCCCATATTGACAGTGATGGTAGTGATGTTGATCAAGAATAATGATGATGATAACGATTATAATAGTGCAGTGGATATGAGGATGCTGACAGTATGCCTTTTGTTAGTCTTTTCAATTTTATCGCGGAAATACTGGATACTCTCTAATGGTTACACATAGGCTAACTCTCCTCTTGGATTCAGGAAAGTTAACTGCTTTATTAAAAAAAAATATTTTAATGAAATTTTACAGCCTGCCAAACAAATGTTCCTAATAGTTCTTAGACATGTGCCAAAGAATCAAAGATATTGTAATACATGTGTACTTTGAGTGTATACATGAAAGTATGTGTTGCATCTCTCTCTCTCTTTCTCTCTCTTTCTCGCCTTCTCTCTCTCTATCTCCTCTCTCTCTCCCTCTCTCTCTTTGCACAACATTCAGAACATGTACTGGCGACGAGCTGTCGCTTTAGCCTTTTACATGCAATTCATATGTATTATTACTATTATTATAATTTGTAAGCTCTCTGTGAGGCAGATGATGTATTGTAGATATAAAATGCCAAAGCCCTAAGCAGCCTTTAATCAAAACAGTTGGGACAAAGGAAATAACGCAAATGAATAGGAGGGGCAGAAGTAGGATAAATTCCGTAGACTTTATAGCTACATGTTGTCGAAAAGCAGTCAGGAAAGAATGATCAGCGCTGTAGACTGGGAATCACAAATTTTATTATTCACTAAGTCATTTTTCAGACTTCTAAGAGAACACGGGGGAAAAAATTTTCATAGCAAAGCAAAAAAAAGTGTCAGCTTCGCAACTGCAAGTATTTTGAGTGGGAAAATACTGGTGGATTTTTTTCCACATGTCGACATAGGCCTTGATCTCAGTTAAAAAACCCCCCAAAACAACAGCCTTATTAAAAATAACTTGTCTGATTTAGGCTGTTTTGGATGCGTTCTCGGATTCATATCTAGCATAAAAAAAAAAAAAACAATAGCAGAAAACCAAAACGCAAGCATTGACAGAATCAGCTTACACTCTTCTCAGACTGCATACAAATGTGAATGTAAACGTCTTATATCCGCATCGATAAGCCTACAGTGCAACTAGATATGCCTGCAAAGTAACTATGATGTGAGGTTAACTATGATGTGAAGCTTAGAGAAATAAATATGATATTATGTACAGCTCCCACTGAAAAGCATTTCAGTCGATCCCCACTCAACTGAAATTAATTCGCTTAATCGCAGCATTTTGCAACAACTGTAAAAGTTGCAATTAAACAGAGCCACTTAGTAGCGCTCCTTAAGTACATCTCTTCTATGCTACCTTAAAGTCACTTTTAGGTCACTATTATGAACACTTTTGTGTTAATAGGCCTTTACTTCCAGTCCAAAAATAACTCCACGCTTGCCCCAATTCTGAACCTTTGATATGATTAAAAACAAAAACAAAGAAAAAGCTTGTAATGAAATTGCACAAAACTTTCAAAGAGTGTGTCTTCGGAAATTCTAGAAAGAACATGCAAATCAGATCGACTGGACAGATTTTATCAGACATAACAATGCTTACTCTCTCTCTCTTCTCTTTCTCTCTCTTCTCTTTCTCTCTCTCCCACTCTCTCTCTCTCTCTCTTGCACAGTAGCAGTGTTCTGTGCAAGTTTGCTGTGGGTGACGACACACTTCCCTAGATAATATATAACAACATCTAAAACATGATCAGACTGGACTTACATTCATCCCTTTTAATGATAATGACTAGAAAATACTGTACGCCTTGCCAGCTGGTTTCATATTGCACCTAGATATTAGAAATTTGCAGCACTGACAAACATGAGCTAATGTGTGCCAAATTACAGCTGTGTGAATTTTCAATTTTTGAAATATAAACTTCGAAACTAAGTTAATCTTACTTCATACTTTTTTTTTGTTCTGTTTGGGTCATCCGATTGGCAAGATATACGGTCAACTCCGGAAATTTCAGTTAAAGGAAATTCCAATTTTCTGGTGACTTACATTTATTTCTTTTGTGAAAATGTAGCTATTAAGAAGAAGTTTTGCTTATCCAAATTACGAGTAAGTGAATTCAACTGTAATACGATTATAACCTTGCACACATTTATCCATTTCCTGCTTTTAGTCCACATCGAAAACCTTTGTAAATATGATGATAATAAGCTCTTTATAAGTCTCCTATCCAGGCTAATGCCCGCTCATGAGACGAGACTTCACACTTTTATTACCCCAGCATGCCTGTTCATTCTAGGTCTTTCTCCACTTCCTGAAGAGCATACAGTGCCGCAGCCATTTACTGGCGCTGATCACCAGCATTCCGACAATATCTTTCACTGCCTATAACCCGGTACCTATTTTACAGAGGGATGGACTGAGGAAAATGTGAATGAAATACTTTCCCCAAGGCACTTGAAACACGACCATGGTCGGGAATCGAACCCCCGACCTCTAGATCTTGAGTCCAACGCCGCAAACTATTCAGGCACGCTGCTAATCATTATACTCACCCCGAGTTTCAGTATCCACGGAGTCTTGGACAAGGATGTCCTTGTCTAGCCAGCTATCTACAGGCAGCTGGCCAAAGTCAAAAGTCTGTCGTCGGTGCCGTGTGGACCTGGCTGAACAACAGAGCACGTGAATCAGAAGAACAAGGATGAACAGCTGAAGTTTGCACGGCATCGTGAGTCAGATCTATATGAAAAAAAAAAACAAGGAATTATGAAATATAGTTTAATAATTTAATGTCCAGAGAACCGTACACCGAAAAAAAAATAAGCTGAAGTACAAGGAAATGATGAATAGTAAAAATCTCAGATAGTGCAAGATACTATGGATGCTTGAAGTAAGTCAGATTACTGTATTATACTAAGTCCTTCGAACTGCATTAAACCAGTAATAATAAACTAAACTAATAATAAAACTAATAAATAAACTAAAGGGGTCTCCACGCCCTCGATAAAGAGACGATTAGACCCATTCTTCGTCCGTGTTTTATGCAGTTTGTTTTCGCCAGAATGATAATTATGAAACTATGCGAGCAATAATCACAATGGCCTTTCCGAGCCTTCATGTACGCTGATAGCAGCAGTAAAGAGACCCATTTACTTTTAGTTTATGACTATCGGTTTTAGTGCACTTCAAAGGAAAAGAAATGATGACATCGACAATAACAAACAAGGGACGATACCCTTGTGAAATAGATTTACGTCCCTTAGAACGGGCTGTAACTAGGCTTTGGCTCTCTAACACTGGTTATGATGGTTCTCTTGCGTTTTTGCTATTGTTGATTATGGCGATGGCGGTGTTCCTCAAGAATAGGCATTTGTTGCCTGTACTAGCAGAGATTTATAAATATATGTGCTTTGCTTGATAATCTCGCTCTAAAATCTCACCATGTGGATCAGTGTGCGCGGTCATGTTCACTTCGCTGTGGCATTAATCTAACCGTTATGTAAGCACGTGGGAAGTGTATTTGAGTCACCAGTGAACACAACATTTACAGCGTGGAAATTAGGGTTCATTGTTCATTGTTCATTGTTCGTAGTTAGACCTATTTACGGTTTAAATTGCTGTGAAATTAGCGTCTCTCTGGTGTGGTAGTAGTTTTCTTCTTACTAGCCGAGAGATGTTGGGTTCATATCCCTTTAGGGACAGAAAAGTTTCTAGTGTTAGGTATTTTGGCCTGTCTTCTCATGAAATGATCTTTCACGTTCATTTGATAAAATCCCTAATGACATATTTTCCAGACAATATTATCAGTTCAAGTTCACACCTCCCTCCCCCCTCCTCCCATGATAATGAATAGAATATGCCTTACCACCTGGTAATATTTAGTAGATCCAGCTACCAGCACGATCAACTTACACTCAAAACTCACAACCAATCTCTTCTGCGGATATGAGTGTAGGTGGACGTCTCCACGCATAAAGAACGCCAAATGTGTGTCACTTCATGCTGTACACCCACACCACCTCCTGTTATCAGCGTACATGGAAACTCCGAAAGGCCATAGCGATTATTGCTCGCATAGTTTCATAATTATCATTCTGGCGAAAACAAACTGCATAATACACGGACGAAGGAGAGGCCCGTGTCTTTATCATGGGCGTGGATCAGCTTCAGAAAGGTGAATGGGGAATTGGGTGGAGCGGATCGGGAGAACGCCACGACAAACTTGGTTACTTAAAGTACAGATTATGCTTAGGGCCGCCGGTGTGGTTTCGTGCGTGAAATTTGACATAGAAGATGAATTTCACAGTATGGAATCACCAATAAATTATGCTAGGTTTTTGAGTGGGAATACATGAGGGTTTTAGATCATGACGTCAGAATGATCAAAATTACGAAAGGTCTCAAAAAAATTTTAAAGTTACGCTCAAATTTGCTTTGAATGAATGCAGAGAGGGAGTTGGGAATACTTCATTGTCTCATTACGAACAAGACATGGATACACACAAGTACATAAATCCTGTCATACCATTCATCAGTTTAGCGAAGCGTAGCATTTCTTTAACATCAGAGCAGCAACAGTGCTCTAGTTTTATCTTTGCGACAGAACAATATTTTTCTCAAAAGATTATGGAAATGTAATTAATTGTGATATTTGTTGTGTGTGTGTTTGGAGCCCATCCCGTATTAATCCATCATCCACGCCTCTGACGCAAGTAACTCTCGGGGACAGAGCAGATACGGCTCTAATAATACGAACAAAAGGGGTTTACACGGTACAAATAACCAATTACTCAATCATGGGAGGACCCCCTGAGGGCTGATTTCCACATATAAATGAACAAATCTAATAAAAACATGAAGATAACCAGTGACAAACTGGTTGACAAAAGCTACTTGACAGGAGGCTAAAAGACCAAGCACTCCAGTTTTGGAACAGCAGCATAGAAAAATCGGGGAAAGCTGCCTTTTATAGATGCATCAAGTCGGAATTAACATTCGAAAACTATTTAGATGACCTACCTATACACTTAAGACACTCCTTTTGTAGATTTAGAACAGCTAATCACAAAATGCCAATAGAGACAGGAAGATGGAACAATGTACCTATATACGAGCGTAAATGCACTCTTTGCTATAATAACTCTGCTGTTGCAGATGAATTTCACGCCATATTCGAATGTCAAAAATTTAATCTGGAAAGGAAGAAGTACGTCGACAAAAAATTTATCTCAAGACCTAATATGTTCAAAGCTAAATTACTCTTCAATAACCAGTCAGTACAATGTATTAAGTCACTGGCCATATACACTAAGAAAATACTAGATAAATAAGCTTATAAATGAGGATACTAAGTGGACATTATATATGCTTTATCAGTGTGCTTCTAAATTATTACTTTGTCATCTGTCCCGTCATTTGTTAAAAACAGTTGTATGCCTTTATACCAGAAATGGTCTGGGCTTATTTACAAATAAACTTGTTAAACTTGGAAAATAACAAGTGCTTAAAACGGAGAACCCTAAAACAGCGAAATTTTCATGTGACCGATTTCGAAATCACAGCAAATCAGCGAACATGAAAACATTGACTATATTGAGAGTTAGCAACCAGAATAGTCTTTGTCCACATTTTATTACTAGCTGTAAATGCTTAGAACTAAATGACATTACAATATTACGTGTCTTGTTTTTTCACCCAATACAAATGTTAGTAGAGTCAGCGTCAAGATATTGCAGATAATTGAATTTTTTTTATATGCGCAATATTTCAACTTCAATTTTCTCGTGTTATGCATTGGACGATTTTGGTGCTACGAAACAGAAAAGACACACATTTTTGGTTGCTAACCCTTGATATGTTTGATGAGAGCATTCTCCATTCCTAAAGTTTATTATCGATACCTCTTCCGTCTGTCAGATATTTCGTTGCTAACCTTTGAACTTTTTTTAGTTTTCTAAGTCATTCTCAACAAATATGAGACAAGACATGTCATGGCTCTTTCGTCCACAATGATTCCTGCATCAACTACAGGACTTCTGTAAATTTTAATTTTGCGCGGGGGCGGGGTGGGAGGGAGAATCTTATTTCCCAGATTGCTTCCTGCTATTAATGCTAACAAGGTTTAGACCAGTGAGAATAGCCATCTCCAGTAATTGGTCCACTTTCCCCTGGCGACCACTGAAACAGAGTAACCGATACCTGAGCGCGATCACAGAGTATCCGTTAGCAAATCGCCCACCCAGCTATTAATAGTTTTCATGCTCACTGTTTCCATGTGAAAGAACGTGAACATTTATTTCGCTGTTTCCTTTTGCTGGGAAGTAAACATTCGCTTCTTCGCTGTAAAACCATGGAGACAACTTCTTTGCGTATTGATGTGAACTGATTTCATCATGTCTCTTCTTAAATCCGTCGGTCTTCGCAATGGACCGGCCATGTTTATACCTCGTATGACGTATTGTTAGCCCGATAGGTCCTATGCGAAGATCGATACGTCGATTTTCGCACTGGACCGTCCATGCTTACTTCGGCCATGTTTATATATTATATGACGTATTGTTGGCCCCATAGGTCCTATACGAGGACCGATACATCGGTCTTCGCATTGGATCGGCCATGTTTATATATATGACGTATTGTTAGCCCGATAGGTCCTGTGCGAAGACCGACGAATAACGAAATCCTTGGGATGTTACGAAAAAGAAAAGACAGACAACATCCTTATATGATATTATTCTCCAATACCCGTCATTATCTGTCTCTCACTTAGTCACACCGCATACTTACGTAAAGATACAACAGTCACATATAATGGTCGAATTAAAACGACAGTTACATTTCAAGATATCACATTAACACACAGCAAGGGGTAAACTACAGTTGCCGTTCAGGTACACGAAACATCTGATAGAACCACAGCCTGTACCAACTGTCCTTGTTACCAGATATTCACTACACATGGCAACTGTGACATCTCTCAGTGAGCCTTGACTACTGTCGAGCCATAATATACCAGGAACTAACTGAGTAAAAGCGGAAATTGACTATCAGGATAGTCTATTGACTATCATGAGTTTACTCAGCTTGTCACGCTTTCGAGAGCCATAATTTCGTTACTACCTCACAGAATCGCCTGGAAATTTGATTCTGGCTTTCAGATCATATCGACCTTATCAAAATGTGTTTCAAAACATTCTGGAATCATTTATATCGAAAATCTTCCATATATATCTTATTTAAAACAAAAATAAGCAGCATTGCAGTGGAAATATATTGCGGAGAAATGGTGGTTTACATTTTTAAATACGTCTAGTTGATCGAATAACTTCAGCGACCGTGTTTAGTTGTGCGTAGTACTGACAATGACTATACATTTTTAATGCATAAAAAAACTTAATGGCGTCGTCTCAAACTATTTTACTACAAATCCCTTTGACTCATCCGACTCCGGTGAGACGACTTCTCACTAAGTAAGACACGACATTTTAACTTTGTGACTAAATCATTACAGTAAACATCCTTTTTTTTACGCGTTTTTTCCCTTACTTTCGTTGAAGAACAAAAGAATTGCGTGAAATCGGTCTTCCCAACTATGTACAGTTATAATATTTAGGATTGTAATGTTAACATTCTATGCAAAACAAAATTAAAAAAATAAACAACTGAAAAGAGGGTTAGGCCTCAATCGCCGTTTAAACGTGAGCAGACTATAGTGGCAATGTTGAACATAAACTGAGCGCTCTATCAGTTAGGACTAAAACACAGATTTCCAATTTTACGTTTTTATTACCGTTACAATATCACACAGCATCACAAGAATTAGAGATTTAAGTTCATAGGCTCACACGTAAGTTGTTGGTATTGCCAAATAAACTCTACATACTTCGCTGAATTGTAAAGGGCTGCAGGTACTTTAATATCCAAACTACGATTCCATTAAGGACTGACGCGTAGATGAGGAATCCCCCATAAAACGATTATCTTGAATATCAAGCGACTGTCTGACAGAATCTGAGTCATTTGTGGAACCCTGGGGTAGTCATTCTCATTCTGAATCTTAACGTCTTGCCCCACCCTCGCCCCGCCTTACTTAGACAGATACAATCAAAAAATGTGTAAAGCCGAAAGGAGCCTTTTACTTTTACTGGACCTGTATAGGAACTGTTTAATACGCTAAAAGTCAAAGTGTCTCTTGAAATTAAAGAAAAAGGTCCCAAATTCTGAAGTCTTTCATACCTCTCTCACCCCCCCCCCCC
>JAWQUT010000721.1:199837-210948 GCA_033807755.1 Ellobium chinense
AAAGGTGCTTGGTTCAAAATCTTTGTAATAAATCCAATTTCGGCCTTCTCTAACGACAGCACCGATTCCATGACTTATCTACGACTAAATGAACTGTATCATCGGTGCTGTCGTTAGAGATTGCCCCAATTTCATTAGGCGAACTGGTGATTCGGCGGCCTCCAGGGACGCCATTTTGCCGACCTCATTCAATACGAGGTAAGACCCAAAAGTTTCATTTATTCCCTGACCGGAACAATGATAGATATTTTTACGGAGTACTGTACAAGGACGCGACCTTGGGTGCGTCCGTTTGCGGGGGGTCGCAGGGGGGCGGAGCCCCCGGCACTATATGTACCTATATGCATGCAACCTATTTTTTAAGCTCGCCTCGACTGATGCTCCCTTGAAAATAGCTTGGAATCCTGGATATTATGGTATTTTGTTTTGTTTATATACCCGGATCCAACTTTTGTATTTTTTGACCTTAAAATTTGCATATCTCGCGCTTATTGCGAGAGGTCACAAGAATTTAAGTTGTAAATAACATGCGCTCTGATAATACTTTAGGATATAAAATCTTGACTCTGTTGACTGTAACAAAGATTTCTACCTGTTTTTACATTTATATTCATGAAATAAAGCCTGTGCACTCATTAATATGGCGCTATTTTTCAATTTTAGAATATGACCATCAAATTTCCACTCACCTACAACTTGTCATTTGGTGATATCGGCTATACAGCAGACTAAGGACTTGACGGTTACAGGTTCTAATCCATATTGTGCATGTACTAACATTATGTATGGTGTTTTTCTCTTTCAGATATTCACAGACCATTTCAAATGTGTATTATTATGTTATAATGACCATATGCCATAACATGAAAGCCCGCAAGTACGCAATATTGAAGAAGCAAACTTACTTGCCATTTTCCTTTCTTTCTTTCTTTATTCCCCCCACAAAAAACCATGCCCCACTTTTTTTTATACCACCCCCATCAAAATAATCCCTCTTTAGTATGTTGAGTTGCATGCGGAAATCTTTCCTATGCAACAACTAGCCAATTCCACAATCAAATGGTGTCCATGGACAAGTAACTCAACATATATGATATCCAAATCATTTATTTTACCTCCGTTAAAGACTTGGATAACATGAAATCTGTGGAAATAATCCAAATGAAAATCCTTAGGTGGAGACTCGCACATAATGGGCGCCATTTTTATTGGTGACCTATTGAGGGCCAAATTCTTAGAACTGTCGAGTAAAAAGTTTCACTTCGTCCATTGCGGAACAATTTTACGCTCGTTACTGATGAGCTCCTTTAAAAACTAGTCTAGTTAGTACTAACAGGAAAAGAAATCTAACGTTAGGGTTAGGGGTAGGGGTAGGGGTAGGGTTAGGGGTAGGGTTAGGGATAGGGTTAGGGATAGGGATAAGGTTAAGGGGAGCCCCCCTGGCGAGTTATGTAACTATATGGATCCAATAGACTTTTTACGCTCATTACTGTTATGCGCTTTTAAAACAATGTTAGGTCTCTATGTACACTTCTGTTACGTTTATGAGGATTAAGCTGGGTTAGAATTATATATAGTAGGAATAGAGTGGGTTATGTTCCAACATATTAGTTATGTTATCATTTCTGATGTTAATCAAACTTTGATTAAAATGTCTGTACTGCTACCTTCATACATCTGGGCCAGGATATAATTTGGCTACGTCTTTGAGAAAGGCAATAAACAGTGTGTTCTTCTTTCCTCTTCGTCACATGTATTCTGCCAGATGCTGTGGGAAGTGGGCTTTGCAAGTCGATGTAGCCGGCAATGAGCGCCTCACGCCCACCATGTACTTTCAATTTTGTTGGTACAGGCACCTGTCTGCGGATCTATAAAGTTTTCGGAGTGATTAACCGTGAGGTGCCTGTAGTCACTCTTCCAGTTTATTATATGAAGAAAAGCAGTCAGTGTGGATGATGGATCCTTTTTCTACTCTATCACAAATTATGTCCAAAAGGGTCTGTTCTGTTCGGTCTGCAACCGGAACGAGAACAGTCGTTTGTTTCTCGGCAAATGCCTCCGAGAACCCACTGTCCTTCTACTATCCGACCGCGATTATACTTTCTTTTCCCAAATTTGGCTTCGTCTGTATCGACTGTGTGGTTGACTCCTCCGATTTTTTTTTGCACTCTTTATCATAGAATGTTTCCACACATACTTCCCGACAGTATGAATAATGATCTGGTATCGTTTCAGTTGAGGTTGTCACATCACCAAATTCTGAACCTGATGTTTCTATGACGGCATCACTGTTAATTTTCTTACGAAACAGTAAGAGAGAAAGAGGGCTTTTGCAATAGAAATTTTACTTTTCTCAAACCATGTTTTCTTTTTGGCATTTACATGGTTGTTAGAACTCTTCTTGCAAGCACTTTTCCCGCACACAAATCGCAGACGCAGATGTCCGCGGTGATAGTCTATTTTAATACTAACACAGAGGCACAGGACGGACACAGTACAGATTTAGGCAAAAGTCCAAGTTGTTGACAAAATTCAGTGGTGGATGTATCGCTTTCTGTCACTTTGGATAATTGCCTAAAGTTCATAAACTAAATATAATCTTTTGACTTTCATTTTCTTAGTCGGCGGTTCCTCAGACATGACAAAATTACCACAAACTGTCACAATGTTTACCTGAGTTGCGCTACTCCGTGATTATCCTGATTTATTTCGTTTATATACCCGGAATCCTAGTTTTTTATTATCTGTACGTTTTCTCGCGGTCAAGACGAGAGGTCACAAGATGTCAACGCGGAATGCTTAGTGTTATTTACGATGGCTACATTTCACTTTGGAATAATGCTGGATCACCCCCGATAGTAATACTGTAAACTAGCGGTGACGTCACGTCCACCAAATACGGAGACTCCCGAATGGACCATGTGACCTATTTATTAATAGGCAATTACACCCGACAGTATGTATACACATAAATAATAAGGCGGGTGTGTTCGTGCATTAATATAATATAGGTCACATAGGTCATTCTGGAATCTTCGTATGTGGCGGACGTGTTCAAATTGTAAAAATAAAACAGACAGTAAATATTAACACATCAATAATGCGAGGGTGTTTGCGCGCAGAGAAAGAATCTGCGATCTTGAGGTTTAATAAGAGAAATAAACGGGGTTGTATGTGCATTATTATATTATGAATCCAAATGCACAGCAAAAAGGGACATGGCTGTTTTGGAGGGGTAGAAAAAGTATAAGAAAAGAGGAATATGAACGAAAAAATGACGGGGATGTTTGCGCATTAATATATATAGTGAGAGACTGGCATTTATTCCCATACTCTCTACTGTGTTCTCATGAAAAGGGATTTCTTTTGGGGAACCAAATGCACAGCAAAAAGGGGCTTGGCTGTTTTGGGGGGTAGAAAAAGTATAAGAAAAGTATTATGAACGAAAAACTGACGGGGATGTTTGCGCATTAATATATATAGTGAGAGGCTGGCATTTATTCCTGTATTCTCTACTGTCTTCTCCTGAAAAGGAATTTCTTTTGGGTAACAAATATGCACAGTAACTTAAAGCACCAATAACGTGTTTGTTTTTTTTATTAAGGGGGAGAAGGGGAGGGATTACATTGCACAGCACTAGTGGAAATGCTGTTTCTTGGGAGTGAACTAGGCAACAAGTTTAACAAGTTTATTGTAACAAAGCTCAGGCCCCACATGTGGCATATGAGCAACCATTGACAAAAACCAAATGACGGGACAGATTGTACATTAATAACGTTAATCAGTCATATCAATTACTAATCTATGCTTATCAATCAATCAACTATTCAGGCATTCTTTCAATCGTAGTAGAAGACATCAAATCATCCAGTCAACCAGCCAATAGCTATTATGCATAATGAATCGCCCATAAATCATCCAGCAAGAAATCAACCAATCAACCAATCAACCAACCAATCAACCAGTCAAACAACCACCGACCAATCAACCAACCAACCAATCATTCATTCAATCCACCAACAATCAATCTATTAACCAACCAATCAGTCAATCAACCAATCAATCGACCAACAGACCAATCAATCAATCAACCAATCAATCTACCAATCAATCAACCAATCAATCCATCCATCCATCAATCAATCAACTAATCCACATATTAACTAACCAACCGTTCCATCAATCAATCAGTCGACCAATCATAATATAATCATATCCTTCCATCAATCAGTCCTGTGACTGTCAGCCGGTCAGCCAACCAGTCAATATACAATAGCCAGTTGTACTAGTATGGAACCGCCGGAAGATTACTATATTTGCATCAGTTGCTCTTTTCAATTATTATTTTTATAAACATAGAAAGGGCCTTAAGATTTTGGAGCGTGTTATTGCTGGAGAGCTTAGTTAAAATGAACATGCTGGGTCGTAACAGGTATTTTTTGTCAACATACTTCTTTCTTTCCGCATCAAACATTTTGCACTCAGAGCATGAAATTCATCGCCCACAGCAAAAGGGCTATTACAAAAGTTACACTTGCGTTCTTCCAATGGCAGATTATTCCATCTTCCTGTTTTAAATGGCAGTTTATGGTTTGCTGTTCTAAATTTACATAGGGGGCGTCTAAACTTGAACGGTAAAATATCTAAATACTTTTCGAAAAATAGTTCTGTCTTAAGATTTTTGTAGAAAGTAGCTTTATCAGAGTTTTCGATACTGCTTAACCAGTTCTGGAGGACTTGATCTTTGAGTCTCCTGTCTACAATTCGGGTTATATATTGTACATTTAAGGTGGGCCTAAGCCATATTTCTCGTAGTCCTAGATTGTTTAAAATGTTCTCAACGTTTCCTAGCCACTGTACTTGGATAGCACTGTTTTTGTGGTAAGCAAGAAGTACGTCATACAGTTCTTTTACTAATTTTGTTGGTTTTCCAGTGACAATTTTAAACCAGTACATCAGTATTCTCTTTTCAATTTCGATTGTGAGAGGATATCTTCCGGTTTCTCGCAATACCATATATGCAGGAGCAGATTTTCTTAAACCAAGCACCTTTTTCAAAAATTCAAGATGGACACTTTCTATAATTTTTAAATCAGTATGTCCCCACACTTCACATCCATACAGAAAACAGGTTTAACTAGAGTATCAAATAAATGTAGTTGACAGCTCAGACAAATTCAGTGACTTACTTTTAGCAAATACTCCATACATAGCCCTTCTTGCTTTATCTCTGTTTATCTTCTTCGCTTTGGCATATTGCTTATTCTTGCTGAAGGTTAATCCCAAATACTTGTATTCAGATACAATGTCTAGTTTAACATTATTCATATAAAACTCGGGGCGTCCTCTTTTTCTTCCAAGAAATCATAATCTGTGTTTTTGAAGTATTTATCTGCAGCTTCCATTTTGCACAATATGAGCTGTATGTGTCTAGTGATTTTTGTAGACCTTTTGCACTGTTCGCTATGAGAATAGTGTCATCTGCGTACAGAAGAACTAATAATGATAAAAGGACAGTTAAATTGTCATGTTTCAGTAACTTAAAGCCTTCAATACCACTATTTGCCAGATATGTCTCAAGATCGTTCAGGTAAATACAAAACATTAGGCACGCTAAATTCTCTCCCTGACGAATACCAGTATCACATGGGAAGGTCTCAGACCGTTCATAACGGTGCGGAAAAATGCCTAGCTCATCTGGTGAGTGTAGTTTGATATATGATTTAAGTTTGGGCATACATGGACCGTACGATTCTTAGGAAATTACCATTCACCCCTGTTGTGAGAAGTTTGCTGAATAGCCCTTCCCTCCACACAGTGTCATAGGCACGTGCCAGGTCGATATATGCACAATACAGTGTTTTGTTTTTCATTTTTGCATATTCAAGTAAACCTCCCAGGACGAACATATGGTCAACTGTAGAATAGCCAGACCTGAATCCTGCCTGATTTTCACTTAATAAGCTTTCTTGCTCTAAAAACCGAGACAATCTACTATTCAACACTGATGTGAATAGCTTGCTCATACAGCTGAGTAAAGTAATGGGTCTATAATTAGCTGGGTTGATGGTAACTCCTTTATTTTTATAGATGGGTACAATAGCCCCTACTGTCCATGCTGTTGGGTAGATACCACTTTTCAAAATTACGTTAAACAGATTCACATATACTGGTAGTAACAAGCTGACTGTAGCCTTTATATACTCATTTCTAATTAAATCATCTCCTTGGGACTTGCCATTGTTAAGTTTGTAATGGCATCTCTCACTTCTCTCTGTTATGTTCTCATTCAATATAGAGTTCGTGTTTCCATTGTCTTCTATGTCTATTTCTTGCTGTTGGTCCGCCTGCTCGCTTGCGTTCACATTTTTGAAATGGGTATACAGACTTTCCAGACTGGCTGTTAAATGGGGTTTACTTGTCGATTTACTTTTCAACAGCTTCCAGTAGTACTTTGGGTCATGTTTTCTTGAGTGCATTAGTTTGGTCCTCATGCTTTCTCTATACTGATTAATTGCTTTATTCATAACTTTCTTATACTTTCTACTTTTAATTTGTAGTTGTATTCGGTCATCTGGTGCATTAGTAATGTTTTATCTTTTCTTGGCGTTATTATATTCATTCCTTGCGCAAACACATTCTGTGGTGAACCATTCTTTGTTTCTTTTTTCTCCGTTAGCAGCTTCCGCTTCTTTCCGTGGCCCACGTTGCCCTTTTTCTCCAAATGTTTTTATGGCAGCTTTGAGCAGTGCGTTATTTAATTCACTTGTCACACTATCGATTTCCTCTTGCTTAGTATTGGTTGAATTATACATAGCGACTAACATTTCAGTAATATTTTCTATATCCCTCTGTTCCAAATTTGATAGGAATTCGGCTTCTCTACCCTCCTGCCATCTGCGTGGTTCGCCACTTACGACGTTTGTTGGTGAACGCCCGTCCTCACCTATATCCTTTTGTGAGCTTACAGAATCCGTGCGAGGTTGGTTTAGCCGCGGTGATATAATCAACTCTACAGCACAATGACGGGAGTGATCTCGCATTAAGCCGAAGTCGTTGATTCCTCTGTCGAAAAAGTGCGAGAATTTTTTGGACATTTTTCTCTTAACAATTTGGTCATCTAGATAAAAACCATCATGGTCTGTATTAAGTCTTTCTGTTGCAAAACTTACCTATGCATCTGGTTTCTAGGTCTAGATCTTGTAGATCTAATACAGTCTGGATGTAAAATAAGCCTGGTATATCAAGATTTAGTGTAGTGTTCTGAAATTCACCGCACTGTTGATGCGGTCAGAGGAGATCTCTTGAGATAACTTGTAGATCTAAGTGAACTGACCAGGATTTGGGGAATCTTTCTATCCCATTTCACTAGATCAGATTCTAGACTAGATTTTAGGTAAATAAAAAGAATCTAGGTCTAGTCTTGTCGATAAGCCCACGTGCAAAAGGAGGTGGAATTCTCGATACCTACAAACTACCGAAATACCGTCGCTCTTTCATGGAATAAAAACTGATAGACTAAATAAAAAGTATCTTTTATGAAGATATTGTTAGCTGTGAAGTTACTTGATAACAACTTTAAAAAGATAATGTAGTACAAAACTATCTCGACCAAAAGATTCTCAGCAGATATATATGGAAATCACGGTAAAAGTGCAGCATGGCTCTTCAGGTTTATTCTGCGAGTACCCTCCCCTCCCCCCCCCCTTCCCCANCCCCACATACAGCCCAAAATTTATACAGAGTGAATATTGTTCCCAGTTTCCACCAGTATGACACGTGTTCACCTGTGACCCTAACACGTTTAAGGTGCTCCTATAAAGAATGAAAGGGTAGGGTGAGGGTGGATATTGAAGCCGATGGAGGTCTTTGTTGGTCAAGTAAGATTATATTGACGGAGACATTGTTAAAAAACTCTCTAGGATTCAAAACGTCCATGTATAAGAGCCTGGCACACTTTCCAACTGCTCACATAAGGAATGGAACGGAGGGGGAAGGGGCAGGAGGGTGGAGGTTGTGAGCAATGTTCGTCTTTGTTGGTCTCGTTGTGAGATTGATGGAGACCTCGTTGGAACTTTCACTGGGATAACACTTCCATTAAATTGCCAAGTGTTTAAAAGTGACCTTGACACACTTCCCAAACTGCTCACATAAAGAATCGAAAGGGAGGGAGGAGCAGGAGGATGGATGTTGTGGGCGATGTTCGTCTTTGTTGGTCTCGTTGTGAGATTGATGGAGACCTTGTTGGAACTTTCACTGGGATAGACTTCCATTAAATTGCCAAGTGTTTAAAAGTGACCTTGACACACCTCCCAAACTGCTCACATAAAGAATGGAAAGGGAGGGAGGAGAAGGAGGATGGATGTTGTGGGCGATGTTCGTCTTTGTTGGTCTCGTTGTGAGATTGATGGAAACCTTGTTAGAGCTTTCACTGGGATAGACTTCCATTAAATTGCCAAGTGTTTATAAGTGACCCTGGCACACTTTCCAACTGCTCACATAAAGAATGGAAGGGAGGAGGAAGGGGCAGGAGGGTGGAGGTTGTGGGCGATGTTCGTCTTTGTAGGTCTAGTTGTGAGATTGATGGAAACCTTGTTAGAGCTTTCACTGGGATAGACTTCCATTAAATTGCCAAGTGTTTATAAGTGACCCTGGCACACTTTCCAACTGCTCACATGAAGAATGGAAGGGAGGGAGGGAGGAGCAGGAGGATGGATGTTGTGGGCAATGTTCGTCTTTGTAGGTCTAGTTGTGAGATTGATGGAAACCTTGTAAGAGCTTTCACTAGACTTCCATTAAATTGCCAAGTGTTTATAAGTGACCCTGGCACACTTCCCAAACTGCTCACATAAAGAATGGAAAGGGAGAGAGGAGCAGGAGGGTGGATGTTGTGGACGATGTTCGTCATTGTTGTTTCGTTGTGAGATTGATTGAGACCTTGTTGGAACTTTCACTGGGATTTAAAACTTCCATGTATAAGCCAAATGTTCATAAGTGACCTTGACACACTTCCCAACTGCTCACAAAAGGAATCGCAAAGGGTGAGAGAAAGGACGAATCTTATATCCAAGGCTCATCTTTGTTGGTGTAGTTGTGAGACCTTGGCGGAGACTTTGGTAAAACATTCTAGGGCTCAACTTAACGTTGTGATAATACAAAAATCCATTTGCTCATATGTTGCATACTGCAACCTGGGTTCATAATTAAATAAATGAAAAATGAAATGAAGTCTTTAGTACGAGCATCGGGAATATACAGGCCTAGTGAAGCAGCATCGTAATTAAACCTTAGTTTTCAGCGAAATGGCAGGGGCAGGAACGGGGCTTAAAAGGCTCGCAGCTTTTCTGCAGCAATCCCTGGCAGTTGTTAAAATTCTAAATTTTTGGCATTAAAACTATACTGTATATGGGGAAAAAACCATTCCATCATAGCTTCGCATTTCGCCCATATAAAGGGAAACCATACTGGCTCTCTTCTTCCGTAAGAAGCTAGTTCACCTACTACGTATTGTTACATACTAGTACATACGAATTTAATTACTTGAAAACTTAGAAATTTAAAAAATTCCCTGTGCCAGCTAAAATTCAAACGTATGAAATAAAATCTTAGCCTTGTCAGCCCAGTACAATTAGTCTTCTGTACGATTTATGGATCGTAATGTATGGAAATTGCCAGAACGGCCTACAAATAAATCTTGAAATATTGAAAAATCTTGAAATGTTGACAAATCTTAAAATGATGAAAAATCTTGAAATGTTGGAAACTCGTGAAATGTTGGAAAAATCTTGAAATATTGGAAAATCGTTCAATGTTGGAAAATCTTGAAATCTTGATGTTGGAAAAAACTTGGAAGGTTAAAAAAACCTTGGAAAGTTGAACAACCTTGAAACGTTGTAATCTTGAAATCAACCTGAACAGGCTAAGCCTGCTGGGATCCCGTTGAGTCTGAAGTGCATAACAATATGGACGGTTTAAAAACTGCACGAACATCACAAAATTCAAAGACATGAATCACAGCCTTGTCAGCTATGCACACTTGTTGTTGCATACATGTGTAAACTTCTTTATAACTTAACAATTCAATCTACGTCTAGACTTAGATTTGCCCTAGTTGATCAAGATCTAAAACAAGTCTAGGTTTTTCTGTAGCAAAATTTTAGTCGTCTGGTTTTCCAAATCTAGACTAATAGATATAACATGGATATAGACTCGACCTATTACATCTAGATCCAGCCTAGATCTAAATGTTCGGAAATTCTCCATGCTGATGCCATCGGAGGAGAAATACATCATTCCAGCCCAGAGGTCTATTGAGATAAGTCATAGATCTATGAATTCCAGGTCTTGAATTTCGGGATCTGGATTTCTCATTCCAGTGGAATAGATGTTTAGATGTAAATTTTTAAAAAATCTAGATTTATGGATCTATATTAATCGCTGTAGAGCAAGCGTGGACCTTCCCACATTTGCTGTGTTTTGAGAAATTAAGGGATGAAGTTTATGTTAAATAAAGACTTGTAAAAGAAAAGCTGGTGCTAAAGTCTTCATAGGCCAAAAATAGCAATTTAACCTATATTTATAGCAAGGTTGCGTCAACATCTATTTATAGAACCCTTTACCACCAAATTAGCAAAATATGTGGGATGATCCACTCTTGCTCTAGGGAGACGATTTAGATTCGATCAGATCTAGCCTGTATGTATTGAGACCGATCGATCGGTGCTGGGAGGCAGGTAGATCTAAAATTAATTTCATCATGCCCACGCACCTTTGGTCTGATCAAACCACGTCCAAAACAGGCAGTATTCTCGATGAGACGAAAAAAAAATGTTGCTTCATTGATATCTCTACAAACCACTGAAATACTGTTCCCTCCCATTACACCTGCTTTACGACTTGTGCTGGGTTGGTCAAACTCATCGGCCGTTTCAAGATCTACTTCCATGGGTTCTCTTTCTTGGCAATCTAAATCCATAACAAACCTCTTAAAGAGAAACCTGTGTATGCTAGAGAATATCAGTATAGTAAAAGCTATAGGGATACCTTCAAGTAGCATGTTACCATGACGCCATCAACTTATATAAAGATAATCAAACATCCCCCCCCCCCCC
>JAWQUT010000721.1:221502-261847 GCA_033807755.1 Ellobium chinense
TTCGTCTTTGACATTTGCACAAGCAAACGTGAAGATGCCATTATTTTCTGTTATTTTACTGTTCTTTCATTTTAAAAATATTACACATGGCCTATAATGGTGGGCCGATACTTATATATTTAAGGAACGCGATACTCAGTCACTTAGCTGCAAGTATCGGAAGTTGATTTACTCTGTACCTGATAGGCATTTCGGTACTTTCTATGTTATGCATGGAGGAGACAGGAAGATTAGTTTGATAATGAGAATTATTAGAAGGCGATAAAAATTACTTACGGTACTTCATATATATTTGATACCGCTAACTGGATTTTGTTGCACAGGAGAGACTGGTATCTGTTTTGGGACTGAGGATCGGAAAAGGATCGAAATTAATAAGATACTTTCTATATAGAAAGTATTGATACTTAGAAACTACTGCCCGTCAAATGAGATTACTGGGGNGGGGGGGGGGGTAACATAACAAATACACTGTTTACTGATTGGCAAGAAAACAAGGCGTACATGTACAGGTGTGAGAATAAGTTATTTAATTTCTGTGCATTCAGGAAATGGGGAAGAACAGTAAGCATATTAAAAGCACATTAAACGGCATTGGACACCAGTGTCTGTCTCATTCGTAGTTTCGGTCGGGCCAGCTGAAAAACAAACAGCACAGAAAAACAACATGGAGTAGTAAAGAAACGATAAGAGGGAGAGGGGAGGTGGAGATAAGGGGGAGAGAGAGAACGCACAATTATGTGTTTGTCTAGTTACTGAATAATGATGAAAAGCTTATTTTGTTTTTGCGTGTGTATGGAGGAGGTTTCCGTCGGTCTAGACTGACCATGGGTTTTTTGCATCCAAGCTGTTCTGGTTGTCCGCTCGGCTGGGGGTAGCGTCGCTCGTGATTATAAGAGACCAATGTAATAGATTCTGTTGAAGTAGTTACATACATCTGTGTATGGTCTCAAATTTGTTGTTTGCAAAGTATTATAACTAATAGCGTGTGCAGGATTATATTACAAACTAGATCTTGTGTGGAAAAACTGTTCTTTTTGCATAGATCTGGCAGTAAGAAACAGGAGCACTACTTCTGTGAAATAATCACAATCAAAATGTCATCTTATTGGAATGTGCCACCATTTCGAGGCATTCATTCTTCTAGAACTGTTCTTGAGAGGGGTTAGTTCCATGCTCTGGGTCGTTGCTAGAGTCAGACCTATCATACCATTTTCCTTTATGATATCAAATCCTTATTTTGATCCATTTGCTTTTACAAAACACAGGTCTCTTTCGAGGGGTAATTTATTTTAAAAATCCATTGTAGAATTTGTGGTACCGTTATCACCAACTGAAAGATAAATTAGTCATAATCGTCTTCCTCATCATCATCATCGTCATCATCATCGTAAGGGTTTTGAACCGATAACATGTTGGGATCCACTTCCTGTGGGAACCCAGCACTACTTCGGCGACGTTCATCTGCGATCAGTGTTGTCTTGACCTCAGGAATCCTTTGGTGTGATTGGTGGGTGGGCGTGGTTTCCCTAGAGTTCTGTGCCCCTGAGGAGGATTTGTCTGCCCTTGACGGACCATTATTTCCTTTCGTTATGCTGGTTGCCAAGGAAACGTTACCCTGACTTGAGGTTTCCGGGCTTTTGCCGGACGTTGCTTCTTGATGCGAGATGCTATTCTGTGTGGGTGGAGGAGACGGTGGTGTCTTCGAGTCTGTCTGTGGAGATCGATTACTCTTGGCATGGGATGATGATTCCAGAGTTGATGTTCTTGCCCCTGATGGCGGCGTGGGCGACGATGATGGAGATGTCACTGGAATGGTTGGTTCTCCCGGCGACTTGGGCCTCTGTCTTGCTGTTACGTTGTCTTGCCTGGATAGGAAAATTTAAAAGAAATGTTGACGCTAGCGCTAAGCAAAGGGATGTTTAAAAAAAAAATGGCACATGGCACATGATTTGATCAAAGAATAAAATCATCTAGAATTGCAGAAAGTTACGTTGATATTAAATTTTATGTTCTGATAACATTTTTAGAGGGCCAAGTTTGTTCTTTGGTGTGTTTAAAATCCCTCAACAAGTGTGTTTAAAATCCCTCAACAGGGGCATATAATGGGAGTGGCATGGTATGGGAAAAAAACACTGTGCTTTTTGTACGTTCGTCTGAGTCACAGAAAAAAAGTATGACACTTTATTTTCGTAAGTGCTTCCAGTTTGTGACATAAAAAAATAATTTCCTGTATTTTTGTCTCTATTATTATTAAGATTCTTAAAGTATGTAGATTTAACTCTTAAGAGTGTGAACACTTCAGACGAGTGTCGATTTATTGGAACGATATTTGCGCAGGATAGAGCAACGTCCGATTAGGTGCCTCGATAAAGGCTGGTGTTTCAATAATTGTAAATACTGTGCCAAAAGTTTGTCTTTCGCACTGCTCAGAAGAGCATAAGTAATGGAAATTTGTTGAAACAAATAAGTCCGTGATTATTATTATTATTGGTAAACTCCTTACAGTGTTATCTTATTTTCAAATACCGCATTTTTTACATCAGCAGTTGACAAGGTGTTTTTTGTTTTTCATGAAACAAAGTTGTCTTCCCTAAAATTCCATTGCCAGATTCTGCTGTGACCAAACGGAACTAGAATACAAAAGACACAACGATAAGTCATTTGGTGAGTTATGCAGTTAAAATGAAAATTGCAATCACATGTAAAAAGATAGCAAAGACACACACTGCAAAAAAAGGGCGCAAGTGAGATCTGGCATCTACAAATAATAATAGAATAAATTGAACAGCGACATGAGAAACAAACGGCAATGGGGTATATAGTATGTAAGATTAAGAAATGAAAAACTATTTTGTGAAATAGAACTTGTTTTGTGAATAACATAAAAAGTACATGTGCTTCAGCTTCCACCTAAGTTTTTACACCGTTGCTAAAATGGTTTGTTTGCTGATAATGTATTCAATTTTTCCAGTTTATATGAAAACTGTATGCATATGTGTAATATGTGATTCACTTTCAAAGTAAGTGCATAGTACTCAACAGATAAGATCTCTTATATTTTGTCCGTTTTATGAAAAGGTTAATAAATGTTTACACATTTTTAACATGACACCCTCTGCTACTGATTGAAGAAATGTATATAAAATTTCTACAGATCATATAAACTTCAAATAAATACACCTTTAATAAATACACGAAGTCTAAAAAACCCAGTTCATAAAAATTTCCTGACTAAGAATATACAAGTTCTAACTTTGCCAAACCCTACCATCAATTCTTCAAAACTTTCACTGATCTTCATCATTTTCGAGAAATTATTTTTATGTTACATAGAAGTCTCGGAAAAAGGTTCCGCTTTAGGGGGACTATAACTACCTCCAAATAATAAAACCAATTGATAAATCATATAAATGATGGGGATATGGCGAGGAACAGTGTTCTTGTTATATAAAGGTGGTAAAAACCATTAGAGGTCGATGGAGGTTCTGTTCATTGAGAAAATAGGGAGTATAATAATTGTATTCATTGGGAAAATTGAGTCTGCGTTGAGAAAAATGGGGAGTATAAATTATGTGCACTGAGAAAAAGGGAAGCGTAAACAGGTACACATTAGGGAAAGGAGTGTAAAACTGCACGGCGAAAACAGGAAGTTTAAATAAATGTGTACGCTGAGAAAAAAGGGAGTGTAAACTTTGTGCACTGAGGAAATAAGGGGCGTAGATGAGATGCGCTGAGAAAATAAATTCAAAGTAATAAAGATAGAGGGCAAAATAAAATAAAATGGGCAAATAACTCAAGGGTAAAAGAGAAAATAACTCCACAGCAAGTCTCACACGTCCCCAACCTTCTTCAACTACGTCATAGACAAGGCCAGACCTTCCTGGATTCTGCTCTTTCTCCTGACCACGCCTCTTGTTGGAAGCGAGGCTGTTGATGGATTCGGAGCTGGTATCGAGTGAACCATCCATAGTCGGTCCGCCCCCTTTGCTACTTGCAGAGGGTATTCTACGGAGCCGCGCAGTGGACGCTCGTCGCTTTAGCTCAGGACCTTCGGGAAAGGACATATTAAGTAATCGAATATTATAAAAATCATTTCTAAATTTATAAAGAAACCGGAAATGACAGCTTTACAGTCTTTTTTTTTCTTCTGAATTTTCTGGCATTTTCAAGCCCCTGCCTGTAATTTTTCGCAATTTATATACAATCTGCCAAAACCATAACTGCAAGACCAGTTTCTGAAGGAGAAAAGGAAGGGGGGGGGGAGGGAGTGGGAAGCGTAGGAGGAATACACCGACCCTGCAAAGCAACGCAATTAGTGTTGTCTTTCTGTTAGATAAGAGGCAAAACAATCAGGAACTTTTTGAGTGAACAACATATTAAGAACACTGCACGAAATCATGGTAGTGTTAAGGAGTAAAATAGTGTTAGAAAAAAGGGCGCTGATAAACTTTTGGATAGCAATGACACACACAGAAGAGAAAGAGGGATGTCCATGTAGAAGAGAAAGAGGGATGTCCACGTTTGCATGTTATAGTCATATTGTTTTATCGTATTCCACATAGCGAAACTTCAAGAAACGCGGACCCTGTACCGACTTTTTATTAGGATAAAAACATTAAGAGATATCATTTATTGTAAAATTTTACTTTGTGCTTCAGTTCTTGAGGCCCGCACATGAATCAGATCTGTTGTCAGAAATGGATGAAAATACCGAACAAAAGACCAAACTTTGCATTTTTTTCAATACGGATGATGTACACAGTATTGATAGACAGCCATATCACAGTCAATATCCTGAGGTCCAGTTACGATGAAATTCTGATAAACGTCCATGGTTGCTATGGCCATCTGGTTGGCCGTGTCCGTCTTATCACTATTCGTCATACCCAAGAATTACGATTAACGCCTTCCCTGGATAACATGGACCGATGTGTGATTGTGTTATAACACAGAATGAAAATTTTTAGTAGTGTTAGGAATTCATCCATGCTGACGTAACACGGTCATATTATTCTCTTTTTAAAGAGTGTAGAATACGTCCTTATTCGTCTACACAAAAAGACTTACTACTTTCTTTTCCATGACCGTGAGAAGAATGTCTAGAGACCACACTTCCCCTTCGTCCCCTTCTCCCTTTCTCCTCCTCCTCTGGTTTTGGGCTGCTCGGAGTAGGCGGCTCCACTGGTTTTTCCGGGGGTTTAGTTGCCCTCCATGACGCTGAACACTGGTTTTCATACACCTAGATTAGAGTAGCAGTGTCATAGAGATGCGTATAAGAAGTAAAAAGTGTCATTGCTGAAGTATATTTGAACAGAAATTTTTGAAATATATTTTAGAGGTAAACGTGTCAGTATTATGTAGCAGTAAGTGTCAGTGTTGCGATACTTTTGAGTAAAAGTGTCAGTGTTGAGCAACAAATATTCTTATGCAGTGGTGAACAAATAGTCCAGAAGAACCGCGACTGTAGGGCCATGGGCATTTTCGATATCTTAAACTCCAAAAGTAGAGTACGTAGTGTGTATATGCAACAAACTTCCTAAAAAAAGCCCAAAATCTCGCCCACTTTTGCCGTGGTATCTTCTTAAATATTTCTTAAACAGTACTATGCATAAATAAGCTGCTTTTTATATTGAATTTGATGTTCTTCAAAAATATATACTTTGGACAGTTTTCAGGTGCCGGGTATATCAGGACACCTTTCCCCCGGTGTTGGTTTTGCACCGTGCGCTTGGTTCAAGTTTCGGAGAGGAAAAAGTTGATTTCTAAACACTTTCTAGTTCTACTTGGATTGAGAAAATGAGAAAATAAAAATTATTATATTTATCGCGAACAATATTTGTTACAAAAGCAGAGACAGTGTCTCAAAATTTACTACACATTCTACCCATCACACATAAGCTGTATTGGTATATGAGCAACTTTAAAAAAAACATGGTCCGAATAAGACTGTTTCACTGCTTGATTAAATTGTATAAGCATAATCAAGAGAATGTAGCTCTGCGGAGTAGAGTGCCCAGTGTGACACTGGGAGGTCCTAGGTTCGATTCCTAGCATTCTTCATTATATTCATTTTAAGCAAGCGAAAGTGCTTTAAACCCAGCCGTTCGGCATGTGTAAAAGGTCCAGACTTCCTGGTTTCAAAATAACCCCACCAAGGCAAAATGTAGACTGTTGTTGGTATTGTTATTGTTGTGGCTGTTGGCTTTGTTCATGTTCAGCGGCGATCCATGGTAAATTTAGCGAATTGAATAATTTCAGAATTTTTCCGAGAGTTCCTAAAGCGAAGTTACCCCAGATTTTGATGCTTATCTCAGAAATTATCATAGTTTTTGCTGAGGCCATATAAAGCAATGAAAATGTGGTATATTCAGATTAAAAACTGTAGTACATTCAATGCGGGATGTAGGCCTACACTATACGGGTTTTGCAGCATAAATCCAATGAATTTGCGTTTCAAATGGCTGGAATTATAAATATCAATGTTTGCCTGGAAACAGTAATAATTATCTACTTAATTGTTAACTTGTCAACGAGTTTTATAAAGTTCTGTTTTATTTCAGCTTTGTACAAAACGATGATTGTTGATAAGAGATAAGTTCTAACCTTGAATAGCTGCTTGAATTCGTGCCTCCAGCTATTATTCAGGGTTTGTTGTGATTGGGCGGTACTGCACGTGTCTGCCCACGAAGAGCTGCGATAGGTTGAATCCATTAACGGCACGGGGTCCCAGATTTCGGGGTCATAGGGCATGTGGATCAGCTTGAATACGTAGTCGGGTTTGTTGCGGAAGTCCCCTTCCGGTGCGCAGTGAATAACTTCATCATCCTTTTTGTAGCCGTTGGCGTAGAGAGGATTCTGGGATTTCCTAGTGGGTAATAGATGAGAAATTATCAGCGGTTACATTAGAAAAAAAAATTACCCTATATCTTGAGTGAAATGAGATTGGTCATATAACAAGCACACATAATTTAAAAAAACATTTAACGTGGATATTCTAGAAGTCTGTTCACATTTCCTTCACTCCTCATCTATTCTCCTCCTCCCATCCCCATCTCACATCAATCCCCTCCCCTTCTATAGCATTGGTTGTTTATTTCTGTGACGTTTTCGTTAGTAACTAAACTTCTATCGTATAGCTCAGACTTACACGTTATTTCAGCTTCATTTCATACGTTGGAAAAGAGCTAAGTACTCTTCACGACCACTCTAGCTTTTGAATTCACATCAAGGACTTTAGCCTTAGGAGACTGAAACTTGGTACAGATGAAAAAGTGTTCTCGCAAGGATCCTAACCCACCCCAAAGGGAAATAAGTCTTCTGATAGATGTAATCAAGCACACGAGAAGAGTTGACTACAGAACCGGAAGTACTTGAAGGTCGATATTACCTTGTGAAGCCAGTGATGTGGAGGCTTATGCTTGATCTGCTCCTGAATGAAAAAGACGATCTGCGCTCATCAGTCGAATTGATTGAAGAGCCCGAGTCACGTCTGGTGAGAAAGGCAGCAGACATAGGCCGTAGGGCCCGTTTTTTACTTAGCGGTGATGAGGTCTGCCACCCGAGGCTATCCGAAGTGGAGCCGAAAATTACATCGTCCGCAAAGCGTACATCTTTTACAGCACTTCCGGGCCGTCGACCCGTTAGTTCTAACTGTATGGCATGCGCACAGGCGCTGTTTCCGGCCTGTAAGGCCTCTTCTCTCGCAGTTTTCCCCTGGGAGTTGCGTTTGTTGGCGTCCATTCTGTATTTCTTGTAGGTCTGGGCGACGATCTGAGTAATGGGTAGATTTCCAGACATAGCCGCATAATGAAGGGCTGTGTTTCCCATTTTGTCAGCCTGATTCAGATCGAAATCGATCGCCTTGAGCAAAACTTGTACCAAGTTTTTGCGTTCATAGATACAAGCATAGTGCAAGACATTTCTACCGTAGCAGTCCCTCTGGGCCACGCAAACGCCAGTCTCTATCAGGGTCATGGCTATACTTGTACCCCAAGCCTCCGGTTCCATGAAAGCACAGAGAATGAGAGGGGTCCTTCTGCTGTTGTCTCGGCACTCCAAATTGATGCCGATGGAAATGAGAAGCCTGACTTGATGGAAGAAGCCATACTTAATGACGTCACACAGTGTACACGCTGGGCCCCTCAGGGCGTGAGCTGTTCGTGGTCGCATAGTGTCACTTTCAACTTTCAATGTGCTGGTCGTCTTGGCTTTTTTTGTTGTTTCATGAAGCCCTCATCACATCTGCCGAGCGAAAAGGGTAAGAGAGGACTTCAGTGTTTACTCAGAAGTGGATTGGATTACATCCTTGGTCTAATCAAGTAGCATCAAAATACTTAAGAGGATAGGCCAGGGGTGAGAGGCATCCATATCTTTTTCCCTTGCGAAGTGCGTCTCTTCAATAACTGTTTCGAAATCGCCAGTGTACTTTTGTGAAGAACCTGTGGATATAAACAGTACAGGGAGTCAGTCAGGGAAAGGGAAAGAGTGAGGAGTTTGCAGAACACTTTTTGACCGACAGTGACCGTCATCTCCATCTCCATAGGTAAAAAGAGACGCATCCCTTAAATGAATCCTATATTAGAAATGTTAACTCTGAAATGAGTCATAAACTGCACTGGGTTATTAAAATCAGTTGCGCCGTTTAATTGCATACCGCATGATAGCAAGTTGCTTTTTTGTTCCGTTAGTTTTCCTTACAGTGAACTTCGACTGAGTGGAATCGCCTGCACATACCTTAGGTCAATCTTAAAGAAAGCAGCGCTCTCACAATCCTGGCTCTGTGATGTCATTTGTGTGTCTAGACCTATGTACACAGCTTATCTCTCATGTCAATGGAATGGGGATTTCGTTCAAATTAGACTTGTCTAAAGGACAGGAATAGCTAGTGATTAGTACTGCACTGAACTCTTATTATTGATCGAGCTTGATGTCTTCTTCTAGTACAATGGGACACTGGGAGTTGCACTAGTAGAACGATAAGTATAGAGCGCTCATATTCACCAACAAAAGGAATTTTCAAAAGTGGTTTATTTTCGGTTTGAAAGTGAGGATAAACAAGTGATGTGAAGAATAAACAATGCATTCTTCAGTTACATCTAAACTGAACTTACAATCGTGATGTTTTCACAAATTTTGACAGTTTGAAGCCAGTAGGAGTATATTATTGTGTAACAATATCCTAGTATCATCTTTCTTCATCTCAAAAGCGTTCCAGATGGAATTATTCACTTGTGTATAAAATATGTTTCAGTTCTTTCGGTTTATATTAAACATGAAATGCCGCTACCGTTTACAGAAGGCAGAGATCGTATCACAGATGTTTGACAGTAAAGTTGGTCTTTGCAGCTAGACTAGCCCGGAAGTCTTTTGTATTAGAATGAGTTCCACAGGTGATTTTTAAAGACATCCCAGCAATCATTATTGTGTGATTTCAAATTTTTTTTTTCGGAGGTTGTGTGTTAACTTTTGGGATCTAGGACATAGAATGATTCGTTACAACAATTGAGCTGTGATCACCGATGTCAGTGCTTCATATTAAGCTTCTTTTTTAAAAGTTTTCATATATTACTTTTATGCATCTAATTTTATGCAGATGTTTTGAGTTATCTCATGACTACTTCCACACCCCTGCTTCCTCATATCACGTTATTACTGGGGAGGCATGAACATTCTTTTGTGGGCCTTTCTCAAAATTCAAAGACTGTTAGTTTGACATATTATCTGTAGGCTCGGCACAGTGGTCGGATGGTTGTATTGTTCTTTAGAATAGACCTGTAACTCTCATTACTCATAGTATCTACAATGTATAAGAAGAGAGATTGTATAGTTGTATATGGGATGTGTGATCAAACGTTTTAATTACTTTAGACTATTTCATATATGTGTCTTTGCGCTGTCCCGTTGCTATGATCATCTATGTACCACAGATGTGGTCTGGGTTTTTCGTAAACTTCTTAAACTTGTAAACTTAACTGAGTGCTATTTCAGCGTGTAGGGTACCAGGCAGTGACTAACAATGACTTTATGACATGTATGCCTCTACATGAAATATATAACCATAATGGCATTGTATAAAATACAGAAACATTTCGAATAAAATGACAAAATATATATTTCGCTTTTATTTTCACATATATGCGCGCTTCTAGATCAATTGCTGGGCGAATACCACAATGTTACAGTCAACACTATCATCATTCGCGGGGATGGAGTACTTTTTTTTGGATAGTTATGCGCCTTGGTGGTGGAACTCTGAAAATATCGGTCAGCTGAGCTCCGACAAGAGTATGGGGACAAGGAAAATCAATTAAGAAAACAAACGGAAATGGAGAAAGTCTATTCTAGTGGGGATAAAATATATGGTTAAGACTTAAGGTTTCATTTCAATTCATGTAAGGGTCAGGTAGGTACAGTTCATGTGAGAGTCTGGCTGGGTGCAAACTAGAACTGACTGGCGGGAGTGGGATAGAGAAGCTGGGATTTGTTTGCGGAACAGATTGTGTTAATTTTTTGCGGTCCACTTAATCGCAAGAAAAAAAAAGCGCACAGCCCCATAGAAAAATTGTTAACCATCCTTGGCACTGACTTTGCTCTCTCTATGTGAGCATCTACAGTGACATCGTAAACTTGCACAACGCACAATATGTTGGGATGAATTTCAATCGCTGGTTCTACTGTATTCTAGAGCTTTTTTTTTTTTTTTAGAACCAAGGCGATCGTGCTAAAACATTCTTAAAATTCTGTAGCTCTAAGCATTAATTATTGGATTAATTAACGTTTTTGTGGTGCCCAAAGGATACCCTCCAAAACATTATTAGTGTTCGCCGTAGTTAATGCAATGAGTTAACGCAAAACTTATGCATACAACCAGTGTGGTTGTATGCATAATACTTCAGTTAATTAACGTTATTGCTTAATTAAATACAGTGAACATTACTAATGTTTTGAGAGCTTTCCGTGATTACAGCAGTGCGTTAACTAACGTAAGGATTATGAATACGGCCACTGGTAACAACGGAAATCCTTTAAGTTCCCGTAAATAGTGAGTAGCTGGTTGGCTCTATGAAGCAGATAGTGACAGAGGAGTGGAACCGAGAGGACAGAGACCTTCCCTTGCCCTTGTCTCAGTGTAATGTATACCAGATTTCCCTGGGGCCGTAACATCATTACCCCTGGAAATTTAAAACTGGCGACGCTAATGTAATTTTGATTTACAGGATTATATTATCAGTGAAAGAGGGGGTGAGAATCTTGGCCACGCATAGGGAAGTTGTAAAAGGGATGTGGGACGTAGCTTTCACCCTAAACACTAGAACTTAGTGGGAGCGAAGGGGTCAGGGACCCCTAGAGCCTAAAGGCTGATGAGCTGCAAATGATGTTACTGTTGATGCAAGGATGGTGTCAGGGTAATATCGGTGAGGAGGTTTGGTTTGGTGCATATCATACTGTGGCGTTTTTCGTTACGCAATTTACAATTTCTTTGCCTTCCATTTCCTACATTCTCTTTAAAAAAAAAAAAAAAAAATTTGTTAACAGGGTCGCCATTTACCAGCACGAAATTAAAAAGTAGCCAGCATGTTTGGGTAAAAAATCCTTCAAGTGCTAACAAAACGGCTAGAAATAATAATCCAAGATGTAAATACAATAACTTATTTTTAAAAGCAGCATTTTTTTTTCTTCAGGCATGCATATAATGATTATTGTGGCCCAACCATGGCATTTTAAAGTTCATAGTGCACTTTGTCACAATATAAATGTGTTGCAGATGATGCGGGAGGTACACAAAGGAGAAAGAGAGTGTGAGAGAGAGAGAGGGTGTGTGAGAGAGAGAGGGTGTGTGAGAGAGAGAGAGAGAGAGAGAGTGTGTGTGTGTGTGTGTGTGAGTGTGTGTGAGAGAGAGAGAGAGAGAGAGAGAGAGGAGTCGAGAGAGAGAGAGAGAGAGCACATAACAATGGGGAGGACTGAAAGTGATTGACTGTTGTGATAAACTATTTTGAAAAGTTGCAACGAAAAAAAAATCAGGCATGAAGCATCTAATAATAATAATAGAATCTTGCATCCAGTGATGTCCACACACTAGTAGTATTACTTAGGCAAATCATATCGCCAACTTGAAAATCATATTGTTGCTGCCATTTTCTAACGTGCTTTTGTCTAGCATTTATACGAAAACTTTCGCTTCCGATAGACCGGTACCTCTTTGACAGACAAGGAGGAAGAGAAAAATGTAAAATGAAAGCTTTCCAAGTACTGCCTATAATGAGCTCAACAATACGCTAAATCATTTGTTAATTATTTATGATACACCTATTTGGCACAGCGTAGCTTCCAAAACTCCTCTGCGGAAATTCCCAAAATGTGGTATGCGTTGTTTCAAGATGTGGACTTTTAGGATCATATTAATAAGTTTCAAGTATATCCAAGTTCTCTCAGAAATTACATTCATAAACAAGCCCTATTTCCGGTTTCATAAAAGTGAGAAATATTTATGTATTACTAATCCATAAATCTTACAAATGCATCGACTTCATGGTGTATGAATACGTCCTACGTCAATGTATTTCGTGTATTGTTTTTGGTAACTATTTACTTTGTAATGGGCTTTTCCTAGGCCTGAGCTAATATTGCAGCAATAAACAAACTAAATGAATGAGCAAATACACAGTCCGTGCAAAATATGAACAACAGAGTAAGACAGAAGTGCTGTCTCACATTCAAGACAGAATGATTTACATACAATCAAATGTGCGGGAGCAACTGTATCGCAGGAGGTAGACACTGAACGTCTAGAGTCCTAATAGACACTGGACGTTTAGAGTCCTAATAGACACTGAGCGTCTAGAGTCCTAATAGACACTGAACGTCTAGAGTCCTAATAGACACTGAACGTCTAGAGTCCTAATAGACACTGAACGTCTAAGAGTCTTACGAAAACAAACGATCTGGCAATATCCCAGGATTCTCCCCATCTAGCGCTTTGGGTTAGGATTAAGGGCAGAGTTTGGAAATAGAAAGCACATATCCTCTAGAGTTCCAAGAACTTTAAAGACTACATAACAATCGTTAATGATTGTGCTTTTTACATTTCCTCATAAAGTGAAAGAGATTACTTGCATTATGGATATTCCCCTCGTACAAACAACTCGCATTAGGAAAGAGAAGCCAATAAAGAAAAGGAATAAAAGCAGCTCTCACCTTCATAATTTCTTGTGGCACACGCATTAAAGGAGACAGGCACAACGCTATCATCTCACCTGTGGGGAACTAATTTCCCCCAAGACCCAGGCGCCGCTCTCGCCCACTGCCTGGCAAATGTCAATCTAGGGCCGATATGTCCCTCTGTGTACGTTATGAATTATTTATGGTGCCACATTCTAGGTTAAATTGGCCCTAACGCCGAGGGGGAAGCTACTGCAAACCGGCCGTCAGGCCTTTATGATAGATTGTTTCGGGGGCTTTCAATAATATTGGCCCCTTATCACTGGCTGCTGCCTGGCTGCCCTTGGTTACATCCCTTGGCAGACAGGGAAGACAACTACGAACGGTAGCGACAAAGGGACAGAATCGATCACGATTATAATCATATTATGTCATCGGCGAAATTTCCAACTCATTCTCTGATGGTATGCGCTTTCTTTTTTTCTTCTCTTTGTTCTTGGTTCCTTACGACAAATGACTGCCAGAAAAGAGTGGGCGACAGCGAGAAAAGAGATATAGGAATTGAGAGAGAGAGAGAGAGAGAAAAGAAAGGAAAGAGCTGGGCTCATTCTTAAGGGAAAAGTATTGACCTTAATCATGGGAATCTTTCTTCCTAGATAAACTTCGGTAAATTTTCTTTATGTGATGGGAGGGGGACAATTTAAGGAAAAGGGGCGGGTTAATGGGTTCTTGCGGGGGAAAACAAAAAAACACTGATACCCTTGACCTTCATCCTCCCTCACCTTCTTCATTGGGTTATTTTGAAGTCTCTGAACAGGGCAACCATGCTAGAGGACTCTCCATATAACGCCAAACTACTACCTGTCTAAGAGAGACAGGGAGGGAGGGACAGAGAGAGAGAGAGAGAGAGAGAGAGAGAGGGGGGAAGNGAGAGAGAGAGAGGGAGAGAGAGAGGGAGAGAGGGAGGGAGAGAGAGAGAGAGAGGGAGAGAGAGAGAGAGGGAGAGAGAACAAAAAATCCTCTTTGGCTGTTGAGTGCAGCACTTTGCACAAGCGCCCCTCCGTCACAAAATAAAAATATAGTCCCATAACCTTGAGTCCTTTAACTTCTACTACCCGCCACAAGTAGCTTTCCTGTGTGAGGAAGAAAAGAGGTAAAGGAAGATGAAGGGAGCAATTAGTAGTATACTAAAATTACCCAAACTAAAATAGTCTCATACTACACCATTCTCACCAGCTTATACTTTCGCCTTGTATGTCGGCATGTTAATATTTAACTTGTTCCACAGTCAGCCCCTAGTTACTTAATGCAAAAAGCACCATTGAATTATTTCAGGTCCCCTCTGAATGCTTTTCTAAAGCCCTCGTTGACAGGAAACAGTAAGGTCAACAAACCCCCGTGAGACAGAAAGGATCACTTCCGGAGCAGAGGTTCACATGACTTGTGGCTAAAATGACTTCCTTGCTTTGGTGTGAAACGGCGAATACACTTAATCGTGACTCTACAGGAGCATGGAGAACTGTTATTTTTCAAAATAAGTTGCGATTATCCAGTGGTACTTTTAAGGAAATATAGCATTCTGTTGAAAATGTTGCAATTTAAGTCGGAAGTTGATGTTATCCGGATTGCCATAAGCGGAATCGATTGTAGTCCTACTTATTTGGTTACAGACTTATAAATCGTTTAGTCATTTTGTTGTCACTATGCTATGTAAAGTTTTATAAAGCGTTCGAGCTGTCCCAGAATCCAGTTATTCACCTGGTAATCAGAGATAAACCGTGAGGTTATTCTGAGCCTCAAATTTTAAGCTTAACATAATCGTAGCAAAGTCACAGACATTTTGAGCTACCATAGACTGGGTTTGTAAACATAACTCCCTTTCTCTGTTTCATGAACTCTAACGCCGTGAGGGATTACCATGCCTACTGTTGTCTCCTCAAAAAAGAATGTAATATTATACTTATATGCTCATGTTAACAAATTTCCAGCCAAAAATAAGTTACCCGACTAGTTTCTAATAGCTCAAAATTACCCCCCCCCCCTTTCCTCCCCGGCCCTATCTCCGTCCCAACCCTCGTGTGACCTTTATCTGCGGGTGCAGGACATGTGAAAAGAGGGCAAGAGGAACATGTTACATATTAAACCCATTTAGTTGTAGGTGTTAATAACAGTAGGATCTAATATCGGTAGCATCTAATATCGGTGGATCTTAAAATCGACTGCGCCTGATATCGATGACACCTACTATCGGTTCCACCGTTTACTGGTTCAATTTAATGTTTCCATCTAATATCGGTAGCATCTTTACTTAACTGCCATGTTTATTTATAAATGAAACCCTGCCTAATTTTGTCCATGACGAATGTCTTTTTTTACTTATATTAATTTCATTTAATCCCAATTCGTTCAGTAGCATCTCAATGGTAACAGTTCTAAGAAACCCGATATTCCGGCCGACAACACAAAGCCCCGATTTATCAAACCCCTCACTTTTTACCCACATTCCCAATTCCCATCTAGCTACAGTGAAGACTGTATACACTGTCCAGCTTCTATATAGACTGTATAGGTTGGCACAGAATCCGGAAAAATAGACAGAGATTCTTAGCGTGCATTAACTTGTTCTATTGCTCTCACAAGTCTTCTTCAGTATATGTTTCGCAACTGTAAACAAGATAAGCATTCTGTTAGTTGAAGAAAACAGAAAAACAAGCGTATTTTGTTTAAACTATTTTGTTTTCAATACCTCACTTAGCTTCCAAGTCCGTTTACGTATATATATGTTTAATAAAAGCGAGATAGTAAGAATGCCTCTCTCGTCACCACGTTTCTACATACCACCTTACTGCCCACGTATGATTACGTTAATATAATAATCATGGCAAAGCAAAAGCCAAAGCCAGAAGAGAACCATAGGCAATAGAAAACCCACAGAGGGAATGTTTCCAGTACAATGACATGCTATATGTTGAAGCCATTCCGAGTATCCCTAGCAAATAAAAACGAGGAGTCGACGCACACAAAAACTCAACAAACCGCTACTTTATCAGCCTGGACCATGAAAGGGGGGACGGTAAAAGGATTTCTAACACGATCACTGTGGGGTCTCTTCCTCAATAAAGTCCGCCTAATAAGTTCCAGCCTGCCCCCAGCCCTGGTGATCCGTTATCGAACGGTCGTTTATTCACGTCGGCTGTGATCGAAGAGAACAGTTTTAGAATGAGCTGTATACGCCAAGTTCACTTTCTCTTTCAGTTCAGAGGCGTAGTACACTGTAGTGAAATGGTGAAAGGAGCGTGGGGAGTTGCGGGGGTGGGGGGTGAGAGTGTGTTCTCTTCCACAAAAGTTTGTGCCCATGCTGAGCATGATCCTCAGTGTATCTCTTGGTATAAGATATAGGCCATTCCACGTCATATAAACCACATTTCAAAGGTTGGTTTTTTTTTGGTCCTGAGCCCGCAGTCTGATGGAATGATGTCCATTAGTAATAGAATTATTTTGAGCTTTTGCCAGGTTCGAATATATTTGAAGATAAGCAAGCATAAATCACAGAATATAGTCTATTTGGAAAAGTTCTCACACTGAGTCTGAGTAAAATTCTTTTTTGGGGTCGGGAAGCGGGGGCGGGATGGTAAAATGGGGAACGGGAGGAAGAGGAGGGAGGAATTTTTGTAAAATAGACCATTTCTGAGAATTCCCCAACTTATGCGCCTTTTTACTGTGCTTTGTCTTTGAAATATATTCAATATCTCATGGATACAGCTGTTGTGTGGCCGTACGCATAATCTTTACGTTAGTTGACGCACTATAGTAACCACGGAAAACCCACAAAACAATAATAGTGCTCACTGCAGTTGACGCTGTACGTTAAATAACGCAATCATCATGCATAATATGGTCACATAGCGGCCATGATCCTATCCTTCAGAGTAGAAAACCATTGTCATGTAGATTAAATTTTTTTTGATGTCACTTAAAATTACATCTGAGTGTTTTTCAGTCATATATCCAGGGCCGTGAACATGAACATAATAGAAGAGGAGAAAAANAAACAAGCAGTGAACATACATTTTTCTGAAAATAATTATGGTCTTTCTGTAAGGAAGAGGCATAGACCATAGCATGTGTGGGTGCCACCCTTACGCACTTACGCGCGCGCGCGCGCACACACACACACACACACACACACACACACACACACACACACACACACACACATACGCACACACAAATCACACACACACACATACGCACACACAAACCGCACACGCACACACACAAACCACATACACACACACACATACGCACACACAAACCACACACACACACACACACACACACACACACACACACACACACACACACACTCTATGCCCTTTATGCACTATATAATAAGTACACTTTATTGTGCCACAGTTTCAATCATGATGCTATGTTGAGGGCGAGATACTCTCAATCCGATGGCTATTCATAGTCTAGTATAGGTCATGGTAAATGAAATGACAATAAACTTGCCTTATTACTTTATCGTGTCAAACTAATAACATCTGAAATTAGATACCGCATACAGCTTCCCACTTATTTATTTTACATTCAACCCTTATCCGATTTCGCCGGCCAAGTGATAAATACAGGTACTTTTACCATGCAGGAGAATATAGACGGTCGTACAGAATTAACATTTGCTCGGCTAGTTTCTGTGTGTGTGTGTCTTGTTCATAACACTTCCCACTATGAAATTATTTAACCTTTCCTAAAGAGGCTACACACAGCTTGTCACGAGACAAAACTGAGTTATTCGAGGCCTACAGAGGGCTTAAAAGTCAGCACAGTCTACATCGTGGAGCAGCGTGGCCAAGTGGTTACGGCGTTGGACTCAAGATCTTAAGGTTGTGGGTTCGATTCCCGACCACAGTTGTGTTGTAGTGCCGTGGGAAAGCATTTTTAATCACATTTTCTTCAGTCCACTCATCTGTAAAATGGGTACCTGGTTATAGGCAATGGAAGATACTGTTAAAGTGCTAGTGATCAGAGTATGTAAGTGGTAGCGGCACTGAATGTTCTCCAGGGAGTTGAAAAAGTTCTAGGGTGATCAGGCCTGCTGGGGTAGTCGCTGATGGGCATTAGCCTGGATACGACACTTTTAAACCACGTTATTATTATTATTCTACTAACTAGCAGCTGTTTTTTTTTCTATTACAACGCGCGTTTACCAATAACCATTGGCATTACCCAATCATTCACACCTTCGAACCTCACTCTGAGGTCATGGCAAATTTGGGATTTCGTCCTGGCTGGCTGATTTGAAAAGGTCAGTTTCATGATCGGACTGACTTTCATGCAGCTCTCCCTAGGCTAAAGCAGTTCGTTCCGGATAATCACACGCCCTAAGTTCTATTTATGTAGCATAAAGGCAACTTTGTTTCAGAAAAAATATAAAACATACTTCAGATAAGCAGCCCTTGTTTCGAATAATCAGGTTTTTTTTATGAAAGCCTTTATGACAATGAATGTCCTATTCCCATCCCCTTATTGACTTTGTTCATATTATGTAAACTCCGGGAAATAAGAGCTAAGTTGTTCCCCCTTTACTCTATTAAAAGTAAAACCTGCATAACGATGTCATGATGAACAAACAGGAGGGTGACAAAGATTGTTTGAAGGCATTTCGACGCATCCTTGCAAAGTTGCATGGTAAACTTTCAGGTTTGTGACACCTATTAGAAGAGCAAATCACTCATGGTGTACAACCCAATTAATCCGCTAATATATAAAATCCCCCTTTTTTTGGGGCCCTGCCAGCCAGTGTTAGGGTGTAGAAATGTGTAAAATGACCTGTGATCTAAATAAAGCATCCAATTTTAAAGTTTCAGATACAATTTGAGCCTTTTAGATGAAAAAATAAAATGTGTAGACCTATGTATTCGCACGCGGTCAAAACCAGCCAAATGAAAATTTGGGGACCAAATCAGAATTTGAGGTGATCTTTTTCAAAAGACATTTGTGAAAAATTTTGGGCGTTGACCCCCCTTTTTCTTCCCGTTAAAAGATCGGGCAAAAGAACTACTTTAACCTCCATGGAAGAAATTTCCCCAAATCAGTGGTATATTTAGAATAACTCAAAATGTTAACAGGGCCAAAAGAAAAAACAATTGGTGTCAAAGACCTTCATTGCTTTTGGACTCCTAGACTAGTAGGCACACTTTTTTTGTGCTTTATAGGAATGCATTTTCAGAATTTTTAGCTCTGTTGGAACATGAGGTCCTAGTGTTTGAGACAATGTTTTAGTTTAGAGAACACAAACATGTCCTGAATCGCACTTTTCTCTTATTGGCAACTTTACGCCTGCAGTTGCGATTAAGCGGACTCGATTATATTTATCTGGCTGTATCCAGAGAGTGCATAGATAGTACGGAACTCACTTTTTTTTTCTGTCATAGTCGCAGAGAGAAGTTAAAGAGGCGCCCCGAGTCTTCTGGCTGTATCCAGAGAATGTATAGCTAGTGTGGAACTCTCCCTTCTCGCTCGTAACTTAACCGTAGAGAAAAGTTTAAGAAAGCGTACCGAATCTTGCCGCACGGAGTAATAAACCAACCCAGCTAGACACGGGTCCCTTATCGAACTATCAAACAGTTTGTCCGGCAGAATGTGTGTTTATGAGCTCTGCCGCGGCCCGTGCTATCGATGTAGTGTGTTTCGGACAGATGTCTTTATGCTTTGATAAAAGCCTTTTGGTTACCTCTAGTGACATGATCTATGTTGTACGAGGCACGAGGGGGCGATCAGATTATTCCCCGCAGGGGTTCTCAACCATTTATGATGGTCGTACCCCGTGAAGCCACTGCTAACTCCCTGTACCCGTGTCTCAGAATTTGAATCACCTGCCATTTATGATGCCACCTCTTATTTATGAGAAGTAAGGTCAGTCAGTAACGGGTAGATTTTTTTTTTTTAATATTAGAGTACGGTCTTCACGTACCTTCTGGAATTTGCATAGTTTTCCAGGGTGAGAAAACCCCAGACTACGGGCTACAGATCTATCGCTCAGGGGCTCCAAATGCTTAGAGTTTCAAAGGTACGAATGGCTTTTTGATTTCGATAAGAGTCGGAACAGCGTGCACTGGCACGGGTTTGAAGCCTTTGTTATTGATTTCAGCCATTCAGACGATCCGAGATACAGTGCCCGTATTGGTGATAACAGGGCAAATTATTGGTTTGCTGGTAACCCGTGTTGCTTAAGAAAGTAAAGGATGAAAATAGCAGTGAAAAAGTGAAGGAAAGCAAAGTGAAATATGAAATTAAGAAAACAAAAAGACATCGATAACTAAGTATAACTATATTAAAGGTTTGCTTAATGGAGAAGTAAGCCTGAAGGAGACAATGGGTGAACTCTTGTAAATGTCTCCAGTCGAAACAGTAACTCGAAAGTAATAAGTGTAGGGAAAGGATGTGGACGCTGAGAAAAGGGAGGAAAAAGGAAGAGGAAGCGGAGGGAAAGAGGTGGGTAACATCAAAATTGGAAAAAAAATATTTATTTCTGAGAAAGACAAGATTGTGTCTGTGTGTCGTCTTGTGTGTCGTCTTGTGTGTCGTCTGTGTGTCTCGTCTGTGTGTCTCGTCTGTGTGTCTCGTCTGTGTGTGTCGTCTGTGTGTCGTCTGTGAGTTAGAGTGAGAGAGACAGAGCGAGAAAAGGGAAGAGAAATACAGTAGGAACAGTGTGACATAAAAGCACTGGAAAAGAAATGGAAGTCAGATGGACAGGGAAACACAGAGGAAGAGAGGGAAAAATAATGAGAGCGGGNNNNGGGGGGGGGGGGAAGTTGAAGGACCACAGCTCTTGTGCATGAACGAATGAACGATGGTCATCGATGCAATTGTTTTCGCCTGATTACACCGGCTGTTGACCGGATATCGCACAGTCTATTGTGTCAAAATGGCCACCGAACTTGCCAGTGATTATTATCGGACTTTGAATGAGAGCCAGACACACGAAGTCACTTAATGAAACTGGTCAGCACAGAAAGGTCAAAGATCTTCAAGTGATAATATGCCGATACGGTACTAGACGTCAAAAATATCTCTTTCTAATCATAGTGGTCAGTATAGAAAGGTCACAAAGTCTTCAAGTAGCATTATTCAGTACAGAGATGTCAGGACGTCTCCTTCTCTTTATGATAAAAGTCGATAGAAATCTGCGAACTGCAAAACTGGAACAAGTACAGTCTCGTGTAGTTTTGTTTGCCGAGGACATGAAGAAAAAGTCTCCTGCAATCAACTGAGTCATAATTTTATGTATATCTTCGAGATTCCCCCTTTTACTACCCCTCCCCTCCCCCCCCCCCCCCCCCCCCCCNCCAACTTAGTTTTGGAAGATGTTTTTTTCTCCGTATACTGCAGAGAACGGCTAAAATGAAAAGGATTAAACAAAATGTTTTCACTAAAACGAAAGGAAATTAGAAACTTCATTTATTTAAGCTTCTCTGTCTATACCGAAATTCGAATTGAATTGAATAGAAGTCTTTGGTCCCGCGGATTTCGTTTTAATCGTTGCATACTGTATATCCATGCTACGTTCATAGCAATTTACAGTATTTCCCTTTACAGCCAGTACAGCTAGTCGTAAGCTCCAATCTCTTAGTGTCATGTTGTACTTTTAACATGACAGTCTTAAACGCTGTGATAATACTTATGTGGTTATACATGAATATGCAAAGAGGGAATAACAAAGCAAAGGGCACAAAAAATATATCCTAAACTTTGAAGGAATTTTATATTTCAATGAATGGTTCATGAATTTTACGAGACGCAAGAGCGAAGCAGTCACCTAGAACTGGCTGCATAATATTGAAGAAATTATTAGAACGACTGCCTAGGTTAAGCTCTGAGCTAACGTTTTAGCCCTATAACACGGTGAAAAGAGGGAGATGAAATGAAGTTTAGACGCACTCGAGAACAAAGACGTGGCATCTAAAATGCGTCCATAATTCGGGACAATGAATTGAAAAATGCAACTCAAACACAGCCAATGTTTACTTACAGATTTAAACTATGATGTCATCAGTGGTTTGTGATCTTTCTCGTTTCGCTAAAGAGTTTACACTACAGTCGTGTCAAAACTCTATTACTGCCACTCGGTGTATGAGACCGTTTAGAAACCATAGTGAAGAGAAATGATGGTCATTATAAAGATCTTAAGGTATTTTACATAAAATTATTTACATATGCTGTAGGTACCTGCAGGATCCTATGGAAACGACACATTTGATCTTTACCCGAAATGTCATTAACGTTATCTCCATTACGTCTGAAACTTTCTACCTGAGCTGAAAACGGATCGGTATTTTTAACAACAAAGACACGTTTTGCAAAGACCGTGTGAAATCTCATGTCTTAACAGGGAAGATCAGAAGAATAATGCTCCTGTATAGAATGACAAATTAAGCATATTATTCTCCACAAGCCCACATATCACGTTTTATCAGGGGACCTCAAAGACAAAATAATAAAAAAAAAATGTTAGCCTAGTGGAACATGACGTTGGATCCTGTCTCAGTTGGACTAGCTTTGAATGGCAAAAGAAAAAATAAGGCTGGAGGGGGGAGGGGAGAGGGAGGAAAAACGTATCCGTGACTCCTTAAAGCAGGCTATCCATATGGAAAGATATCTTTCCACGTACAAAAAACTTAGCGTTGTTAACATTGCTTGTGTCATCTAGCCAAACAGTTTGTAAAGATAAGGCATGGTACCGCTCAACCTATATCACTTCACAGCGAAAGACAGAACGTCTGTGAATTTAGAGCTTGCGCTCTACCGATCGTTTTTTTTTTAACTACCACTATCAGTGCATTGATGCTGAATAAACCCTTAGTAGCTTTCAACTTACAGAACTAATGTAATTCTTAAGGATCGTAAGAGATTCCCCATCGTTAATGCGCAATCTTTCAGTTACATTTATTTGATCTATAGAATCTTCTGTATTCTTTTCAATGAAGATCGCAGACGTTTTGGACAAGGGAGCCCACGGTGGTATCGTCAAAACAGCACAAGCAATCCTGGATACCTCATAAGGCCGCACATTCTTCAGTTTTCCATTTAAATCAAGATTCGACGGTCTCTGTGAAACTAAAAGTCCAGCAGAGTCGACTCTCGTCATTTTTTTATCAGCCCAGCATGATCTGTTAAACACATCCTGTCGTGTGCCAAACACAATGCCCCTTTGCATAGATATACTCCAGACACACACCTGCTTGAGCGGTTTGCTCTCGCCAGATGATATGCCAGATGGTTAGTCTGTGAACTGCATCGCAATCGATACCCAGTCCGCAGAATTTTAAGACTTTTGTATTTATAATCTGAATTTGAATCTGATTTTGTGCTGTCTTAACCAGTCCGAGTTTATGCTGTCCTAATCAGTCTGGGAAACAACGCCGTAGCAAATACTTAGAAGGAGCGTTACTGATAAAACTAAGCTTGGGACTTTTAGGTATATCTCAGATCTTTAAACCTGAGCTCTCAACTCTTTTAATTTTCTGTTTTCCTGGTTTCTTTATTCTGTATGCATGCCCTACTCCGCTATATAACGAAGCACATGACATTTTGGTTCTCGGTTTCAGAGGATTAAACAAAGAGCCAAAATAAAACACTAAGGAAGAAAATGACAACAACTTTGAGAGCAGTTTTGGAACTCAATGATACAAATATTATACAGACCAATCAAGGGGCGGGCATTGTCAGCGTTGAAGTCACGAGGGCTTTGGTGCAAATTACCAACTACTCCGTTCTGGGCAACTGCATCTGCACATTTGGCATCGTTTCCAACATCATCAATATTATCGTCTTTATCGAGCTCGGTTTCACAGATACCGTGAATATCAGCCTTCTGGCCCTGGCTGTCTCGGACCTTTGCAGCATACTGCCCATGGAGTGGATTAGCATTGGTAAAACCGGACTTTTCAGGGCCTTGAATATTCCATGGCACATCGACGAACTACAAGTAATCACTGGCGGAACTCCACATTCGATGTTTGCGCGGATAACCAGCTGCATCACGGCTTTCATAACGTTAGAGAGATGCTTGTGTGTGGTAGCGCCTCTGAAAGTGAAAAGAATCATCACGGGGCAAGTGACCCTAATGGTCATGGTAACTATTTACATTCTGACGATATCAATGCATATTCCATATTTAAACGCATGTTTTTTAGGCTGGAGATTTCACCAGGGGAGTAACAAGACGTTATTAAGACTGTTTTATAAAGAAGGCAGAAACGATGCGAGGACGATATCGTCAAGCCTGGCCGTATCGTTTCAGTATGTTTCTTTTCTAGCCGTCATACTTTTCACTATCATTCTCGTCATTCAGATGAGACGAAATTCAAAATGGCGACAGGAAATGGCATCTGGAAATGCGGAGACCTCCAAAACCCGCCAAAAGCGGGAACATCGAGCGGTGAAGATGGTCATTTTAATAGCGGTCATCTTCATTCTCTGCTTCCTGCCAAGTATGATCTCCTACGTTGCTATTTTGATTGAGCCCCAGCTGACCATTAATGGCCGCTACCAATACGTCTATTTCATCATTTGGTCGTACGCGTTTGTGTTGGAGTCTGTCAACTCCAGTGTCAACATTTTCGTGTATTACAACATGAGCACGAAGTACAGAAATGCGTTTCAAGGACTCTTTTCGTGTATGAAGTTCAAAGAGCGCGGAAAAGTCAGTGCCAACTCTAGTGGTTAGCCATGGAGGTCAACAAAGGTAGCCTACGTTAATTCATCACTATTTGATGTACACGGTAATTATCCCAAGTGTTTTATCTAGTAATAATTATTTAAATTCACGTCACCCCATGTATCACATAAAGGAGACAGGTCAGCTGCAACTTTTCTCCATATCTCCACTGTTCCAAATACTGTATCGCGAAAGCGTCATAGATAAGCCATTCTTTTCGGAGGGTGTATGTTTTTGTTCACATTTTTCCGCTCGTTTATATAGAGACGTGCAGCAAATGCCTTTTAAGAGAGAAAGCTTAATAATATATCACTTCCACTAAAATAATAGGGAAGAACAGAAATGCAGAATTTCCAAAGTTCTAGCCATTTGCTGGCTATGATTTTACCTCTCACACATTGCAGTTGAATCACTGAAACCTGTGCCACTCCGGTAACAAGCTTTCACAACATTTATGCCAGATGCGCTGCTGACAATACTGACATTATTTCAAATATTTTTAAATGAAATGGTAGAGTGCACAGAAAAACAATGCGACCAAAATTTGTTCTCCCTCCATAGGAGCTACCTCTAGCGCCAGACTCATATTCACATGCCTTTCATGGGACGCACCAAGAATAGCATGGTCGTTCTGTATTTTGCACTTGGAACGTGGATCCCATAGGATCCAGTTTATCAATTTGAATTCCCAACCCCTCCCATGGCAAGCCCTTCAGGACAAAAAGAGTCGTGCTCCGGACGATCAAGTTGAGATGTTCAGTACCAATGGAGAGAGAAAATACCTTCTGGGCCCTTTACAAGTAAAGCTATGATTGCAACCTTTGCCGGCTTCGATGACAAGGAAGCTCTTCGGCCGAGAAACAAAATCAAATGTCGATCTGCCAGTGAATGGAGTAAGGCTCACAACAGTAGAAGGTATAGTTTCTGCCATTAAAAAAAAAACAACCCAGAAAACTGATTGCAGTAACAAGACAGCTCACAGGGAAGCAAGCTCATCGTTCTAAAGTCCAGGTCCAGACCGGAGTGATGGAGGGCGGGGTAATTTATTCTTTAGGGTGGTGTATATAGTCTCTGTCATCGCCGGAACGACGACCAGGAAGAGGGGAAACATATTTCTGCACCATCTTGACAGAAATAGAACGCTGCGTAGTGGACAAAACCGTACAGTGCCACAGGCCACTTATTACGCCCTCTACGGGACGGAGGAGAAGGATGGCCGCATTGTACTCAAGGAGAGACTAAAAAGTACCAGAGGCAGACAGAGGCAGACGGTACGAAATAGCTACTGGGTAACAACCGACTGTTGCAGGCAGCCGGGTGATCGACGGTTATCTAGGAAGCAAATCTACTGTCTACCCCCACAAGGAAATCGGCTTTTGCATTTTATTAAGTCATAATAATAGAAGAAATGTGGATGATACTGAACATATTCTGGATAGATAGGCATCTGTTTCTTTCTATTCCTCACTGAAAAAAACAAAACAAAACAAAAAAAAACACCTTGTACAGAGCCGATCGAACACCGGATCCTGGGTTCTCAAAGCCTAGTGTCCCAATCACTGAGTTACAAGCTGGTTGGAGTTCACGGTGCAAACAAACTAAACTAATAGTGAGTTTCGCTACAACTGTGCTGCGTTTACGCATCCCTGACGCAAATCTTCTGTAGACAGCAGAATCTCGTTTAGGCGCGGACATCCACAGACGACAGGAGACCTGAAGAAAGGGATTCCTCCCAGCTCGGGTGGCCTCTCCAAACCCGTGGGAGCGGAAAGCACCAGTGCTACCAGAAGGGCTTTCAGCCGACAACTCCGTCTCTGGATTCTCCTGTCGGGAGTCTCAACAGTGTCCGAATAGGGCACCGCTCTAGGACACATAAAATAAAGCCAATGGGCAATAAGAACGATCTGAAATTGGATTTCCATATTCCTTATTTCCCATGCAATATAGCATATTCATGTCTAATGAAAGAACACGCATAAAATATAAATTATGATGCCCTGAGAGTTACGGGATGTGGCGAAGCAGTTTTGACAGTTCTTGTCGCATTTTAATTTCCTATTCTATGCAGGATATATGTCAAGGAAACTTTTATAAGGACAGTTTAGATGGCAATGTTATAATCTTCTGACACAACATGGCTGCTGTCCGTGCATTATGTTTCGCCCGATAACATACCTCTGTTCTGTCATAAGATGTATGCACATATATTTTGGTGACAAAATGAATCCAAAACAAGAAAACGTTGGCGCTTGAACAACCCTTTTAATACTGGTCGTGGATTAGTTAGGCTGGGCCTTATCCTTTAGTTCTGAATGAATCAGGGTGTATTTATTCTTGAGCATGCTCAAATAAATTATTAACGCGTACAAAGTATCTTTTTGTTTAGTTCTTACAACTGTTGTGCAAGGGAGGCCTACCATTCACCAAAGACTTCAACTGCATTGATCCATGTGCTTGCTGGTAAGGTGTCCCTCTTGGTGCGAACATTCCAGGCTTCGAACCATGCTAGCCGCATGTCTAGGTTTGTTTGGTCCCTGCAATGACAAAATGGAAAGCCACACCCCTTTCGTCCCAAAAGAAGTATCAGTCTCTAGGCAAACCAAGATGGTTGCGACTAATGCGGAAGAGAAAGGAAACAATACACTGACTTGCGAGTGATGCTTGCTATAATTATATTATATCGTTTCCTCATTCATTAGCATGCAGACCACTATTTATTCTTGCCACATCCTTCGACACAAGGTCATTAATAAACTGTTCGATCCACTTACAAGTTTGAAACCGTAAATGGTTGCCTCCATATTGCTGAGCTTTTTCTTCCAGTTCTGAACAAAAGGAGTCACATTTGTAACAAACTTCTAGTGGGTGTGCACCCTTATGTTAAGGACAGCCCACAGAATACAAGTTACGGGTGTGGCTTCCCATTTTGGCAACTTGCAGAAACCAAATGCAGCCCTGATCTTTCATTGGGTGTTTTACGTGGTATTTGAAAGTCGATGACCTGCCGAGGGTTAAGCTTAAACGTTAAGCTTGGGTGGTTAAAAGTAACATGCCTACGTGAGCACATTTCCAACATTTGAGTAAATATATGTGCTGTTAGGAAAAAACATTCTTGAGGCACTTATAAAAGCTTGTGAAAAAATATTGATACTGAGATCTGTCAGACCCCAAGTGTAAAAGAGGGTAATGTAACCACGACTGTTTTGAAATGGATGATAACGCCTAACATAATCAGCATGCTGCGCTTAAAGGTGAATTACACCAGTATTAGATAGTAATTAAGTATTCGCTGTAGGGTACCACCACCGATAAGTTAAATCTCTTCATGTCAGGAAGAAACAGATTCATTATACAGTGCAGTGTAAGGCTCAGGAATTTCGAATTTCCCGGGATCTATCTTTGTTGTTGTTGTTGTTGTTGGTTGTTGTTGTTGTTGTTGTTGTGGTGGTGGTGGTGGTGGTGGTGGTGGTGGTCAGAACATGGCGGGCAGCAAGAAACATGTCGTAATCAATATGCGTACCCTCAGTGGGAAGAGGAGGGGGAAAGGGATTTGCTAGCATAGTGAGAAAAGCGTACAGCAAGGGGAAGGAAGCTAAGGGCTCAGTCATGGTTGAGGGACAGTTTACTGTCGTACCTTTAATAAAGCAGGAGTTAATTTGTTTCAGTACATAAGAGATGACGCGAAAATTATCATGGTGAAAAGGTCTCCGCACGATTCCCGGCGATAGCCCATACCGGCCTGTCCTCGTGCGAGGCAGAATGACGTCATTGCATCGGTCGGAAAAGAAACAGGCGGAGTTCAAATTACAAAATTTTAACATCAATAAATTTGCATCCTAGAGCATTTTTTATGCCATTTTTGAAATCAGCATATCAAAATCCTGTTGGTGCAAAATCAATAAGAAATTTTTAAAAAACGACACACAAAAAAAAAACAAAACAAAACATTCCTACAATTGGTAGATCTATTCATTCAAAAACCCTCCTTCGCGGCTCCAACACGCAAGTGATTTTAGATTCTTCACCACTCAATTTTTGCAATCATGGCTTTAACTTATTGTTTACCATGGGGTCGCCGCACGTAAGACCGTCGTACTATGATCACTTTTTGAGGCGCGACACAGTGGTGAAACGTGAGCCGTGAAACGCACAGCTCCAGTATAATTCTCTCCTAATGACCAGCGTGAGTAGACTGTTCTCAAAACAGTGAATAAAACCAGCGAGGCTGGAGCACAAGTTGGACCGGGAATGTAAGAAAGGTGTAGAGGACATCAGGAAAATTGAGTATGTAATTCACAGGCAGCCCATTTATACGTAGTGATGCCCACCATGAAGACGCAGCTGACGGAAATTGAGGAATTCAAATTTCCGGTGGCGTGCGCCATCACAAGCGAATGATTGTTTTCTTCCTATTCCAAATAATTAAGTAATTCATTTATAAGCACAGACATAGCAAATGCTACGGTAAATACAAGCACCAAAATATTATTAGACCACAGGTCGTATAATCTACCTCTAAGGATGAATGTCTCACAACACTGCAGGATACTGTAAACGTAAAGACCTCATTTTCTTCAATGGGTAGATCCGTAATCGTTGGCTGTATGCATATGGACCAATGTAAAGAATGGCAAAAGGCGTACAACATGAAGAAAAGAAATCCTGGAAATCAACCTCACCGAAATAAAAGTAATTCGACGTATGACCCTAAATCTACTAAAAACATTCAACGGAGAAAATGCAGCCATTGAAACACTCGATTTACAAAGCAAATCACCTGCAGCGATTCTCGATCAAGATTTCAGTTTCTCCATCCTCATATTATACTCACTGAGGCCTTGAATAATAATCCGCAACCCTTGTCGTAGACACTGTTCCTTTGAGTAACCAGGAAGGTATGTTGAATTATTAATGACAGCTAAAATTGTTTTTACCCATCGCCGTCACTATGAACCGGATACAGATATTATGTCTACATCGAAGGAAAGACACATCATGACATCAAGCACTGTCCACTACACTGCCTGAGGATGATTCCAGTCATTTCCCTCGGTTATCGCCTCACAAAGTGTCCGTGTGGCTTGTGTGCGAGTTATTCTCTCAAATCTGAAACTCGTCTACTTTTTGAGGTTTCGACCTCTTGGTCGGATGGTTTGTGCTGTGCCGTCCTTAGGATGGACACTTCGCTCCCTTTTTCCCCACTCCACTCAGGTGTACATATCTGACGACTGAGCTGGGGGACTAGGGAGCTGCACCCCGGCGACTAGCAATGATTTTGTTATGGATTTCATTTGTAATATGATATATTTATATGAGTAGTGTTGTTCTATCCCGAGTATTTATGAATGAGATGTATAACACTTAATGACATTGTTGTTCCTTACAGGGAAATAGAAACTCCTATTGTCCTATTCTCAAGATAGATCTACTGACCTTACTTTGATACTAAACTTATCTCGAAAGTAACAGAGATAACGTAGACGCTGAGGAAAGAGAAGGAAGAGGAGATCGGTGAGAAGGAGACTTTAACACTAAAAAGAGAATAACATGTATGTGTCTGAGAAGTGAGAGAGAGAGAGAGAAAGAAAAAGACTATGTGGGAGAGACAGAGAGAGGAAAAGAAATACAGTATCGGATCAGTGTGAAATAAAAGCACTGGAAAAGAAATGGAAGTCGGAGGGAGAGAGAGAGACGGAGGAAGAGAAAGAGGAAAAAGAGAAGGGGAGATAAAGGACTCGCGCCCCTGTGCATGAACGATGGTCATCGATGCAGTTATTTTGGCCTGATCACTCCGACTGACCGGATATTAAAAGATAGCCAATGGACTCGCCATTGATTATCAGACTTGAATTTGGGAGCGACACTCACCAAATCGCTTACTAAAACTGGTCAGTACAGAAAAGTCAAAGATCTTTAAGTGATATTATGTCGATACAGACGCGTCAGAAATAAATATTATGTCCTTCTAATCATAGTGGTCAGTACAGAAAGGTCGCAAAGTCTTCGAGTAACATTACTCAGTACAGAGATTGTCAGAACGTTCTCTTCACTTACTGGTGGAAGTCGGTAGAAATAGGGCGAAGATATACTAAGTCCGGTTTGAAGACAACAAATGAAGGAGCATGCCTTAATTACAAATAAAATAGAGGAGATGACGGACAGTAAGGTATACTAACTCCAGCTTGCAGACACCTGTCCTAGGACAGCCGGATTGAAGTGTCGCATGTTGCATTCTATCCTTCAAGACGGACGACCCGACGACCGGAAATGACTAATAGCTGTAGGCGGGACATAAAATCGCAAAATCTAAAATGTCAAAATATACATTAAATCCTATTTTTAAGGCTAGATTTGATTCCAGCGCACTCGAAAACCCCCGGGTGCGAAGGATTTGTGATTTTTAGCGTATTAAAAAAAAAAAAAATAATTTTTTTACACACACACTAAAAGCCTTTTTCCCCAGTGTAGGTTACTGCCACTGTTGCAGTAAGGTGTGTCTTCATTCCAACTCTTTCGTGAACGTTGCAACGTTCTGTTCTGCTTTTTAAATTTTTCCGAAAAGTTAATAAATTTTTATTGTGCACATTTATCTTAAACAATGGCTTTGTTTCCACCATCAAAAGAAGAAGCCCTAATTAACGCAGTGGAATCTCGATCTACATTGTATGACAAAGCTGATAGGACCTATAGCAACAGAGATATTGTTGGAAAGCTGTGGTTGGAAGTAGCGGAGGAAATTGAATCTGAAGGTAAGCACAATAATTGTAGAGATTAATTGTTTTCGTTGCTATTGTTATTGTTGCTTGCTCATTATGAAGGCAACAAATGGCCGACGCAGTATACTTATATTTTTGTATCCTTCAACTGTCTTCATTTTACAGACAACAGGCGGACGGATCCAGTATATCTTCGCCCATATGCGGACTGCTATACTGGAACAAGTGCACTCTCGTGTAGTTTTGTTTGCTGAGGACATGAGCAAAGTCTCCAGCAATCGACCGAGTCATAATTATATATATCTTCGAAATCCCCCTTTCATTACACCCCCCTCCGTCCCCCCACCCCCACCTGCTAATTAAAAAAAAGTTTTGGAAGATGTTTTTTCCCGTATACTGCAGAGAACAGTTAAAATGAAAAAACAAAAGATTAAACTGAAAGTACAGTTAAAACGAAAGGAAATAAGATACCATTTATTTAAGCGACTTTGCTCTAAACCGAAATTTGTTTGAATTGAATGACTGTTCAGTCTCGCGGATTTCGTTTTAACTGTTGCTATACCAATGCTACTTCCACAGATACATTTTTACTTTATAGTCACTACAGCTTCTTGTAAGCTCCAGTTCCGTATTATCATGGTGGTACTTTCATCATGACCGTCTTAAAACGCTGCTTGATAATACTTCACATGGTTATACATGAAATATGCAAAGAGGGAATAACAAAGCTAAAGGCAAGAAAATAATATTCTAATCTTTGAAAAGAGTGTTTGATTTCAATGGTTCATGAATTTTACGAGTCGCAAGAGCGAAGCTGTCGCGCAGAACTGGCTGCGTACTATTGAAGAAATTACTGGAACGACTGTCTAGGTCTAGCTCTGCGCTAACGTTTAGCCCTATAACACGGTGAAAAGAGGGAGGGGAAATGTTTCGAAGGTTGGTCATACTCGAGAACAAAGCCGTGGCATCTAAAATGCATTCAAAATTCGGGACAATGAATAAAAAAATACGACTCAGGCACAACCAGTGTTTACTTGCAAAGACTATTAGACTATGATGTCATCGGTGGTTTCTGATCTTTGTTTCGCTAAATAGTTTACACTGTAGTCGCTAAAAAGTTGACTCTGTAGTCGTGTTTAAAACTCTATTACTGGCAGTCGGTGTAAGAGACCGTTTAGAGAAATGATCATTAAAAAGATCATAAGGTATTTTACATGAAATTATGTACTGTAAATATGCCGTATATCAGAGCAATCAGGGTGAGAGTACATGTATGCAGGACCATGTGTAAACGACGACACATTTGATCTTTACCCGAAACGTCATTAACGTTATCTCCATTACGCTTGAAACGTTCTACATGAGCTGAAAACGGATCGGTATTTTTTGTTAACAGAGACACGCTTTGCAGAGCCGTGTAAAATCTCACGTCTGAACAGGGAAGATCAGACAGAATAATTCTCCTGTATAGAATGACAAATTAAGCATATTAATCTCTACAAGCCCACATAGCAAGTTTTACCAGGCGACCTCAAAGAAAAAAAATGTTAGCCTAGTGCAAACTGACGTTGGTCCCTGACTTTTAATCAATGTCCCAGTTAGATTAGACTTTGAAAGGCAAAATAAAAAAAAAGGGGNGGGGGGGGGGAGAGAAGGGAGCAATGTACCAGTGACTCCTTAAAGCAGGCTGTGCATATGGAAAGATCTTTTCAAATACAAAAACACTTAGCATTGTTAAGATTGTTTATTTTATCTAGCTAAACAATTTATAAAGATAAGGCATGGTATTGTTCAAGGTGTAGACTATATTATTATCCATTCCATAGCGGAAGACAGAACGTCTTTGAATTTAGAGCTTGAACAAAAACGATGGGGTCTCTTAACATCAGTGTATTCGTGCTGAATGCACCCTTACCAGCTTTTAACATGCAAAACTAATGTACTTCTTACGATGGTTAGAGATCCCATTGTTAATGCGCAAGCTCTCAGTTGATATATATATATTTGATCTGTAGAGTCTTCTGTATTCTTCTATATGAAGTTCGCAGAGGTTTTGGACAAGGGAGCCCACGCAAGATGTCCTGAATACCTCATACGGCGGCACATTCATCAGTTTTCAGTTTAAATTATCAAGACTTGACGGTCTCTTTGAAACTAAAAGTTCAGCTGTGTCGATTCTTGTCATTTTTTTATCAGCCCAGCATGATTTGTTAAACACAACTTATCTTATACCAAACACAAGGCCCCTTTGCATTGATATACGACATAGAGACACGCCTGCAAAACTGATTTGCTCTCGCCAGATGATATGCCAGATAGTTAGTCTGTGAACTACATCGCAATCAATACCCATTCCGAAGAATATAAGACTTTTGCAGTCTGAATTTGAATCTGCCTTTGCGCTGTCCTAACCAGTCCGAGTTTTATGCTGTCCTAACCAGTCTGGGAAACAACGCCGTAGCAAGTACTTAGAAGAAGCGTTACTGATAAAACTAAACTTGGGACTTTGACTACTTTGAGGCATATTTCAGATCTTTAAAGCCGAGCTCTCAACTCTTTAATTTTCTTTTACCTTGGTTTCTTTATCCTAAATCTACTCCGCTATATAACGAAGCACATGACATTTTAGTCCTCGGTTTCAGAGGATTAAACAAAGTGCCAGAATAAAACACTAAGGATGACAACAATATTGAGAGCAGTTTTGGAACTCAATGATACAAATATTATACAGATCAATCAAGGGGCGGGCATTGTCAGCGTTGAGGCCACGAGAGCTTTGGTGCAAATTACCAACTACTCCGTTCTGGGCAACTGCATCTGCACATTTGGCATCGTTACCAACATCATCAATATTATCGTCTTCATCGAGCTCCGCTTCACAGACACCGTGAATATTAGCCTTCTGTTCCTGACTGTCTCTGACCTTTGCAGCATACTGCCCATGGAGTGGATTAGCATTGGTGAAACCGGACTTTTCAGGGCCTTGGATATTCCATGGCACATCGACGAACTGCAAATAATCACTGGCGGAATTCCACATTCGATGTTTGCGCGGATAACCAGCTGCATCACGGCTTTCATAACGTTAGAGAGATGCTTGTGTGTGATAGCGCCTCTGAAAGTGAAAAGAATCATCACGGGGCAGGTGACCCTGATGGTCATGGTAACTATTTACATTCTGACGATACTACTGCATATTCCATATTTAAACTCATGTTATTTAGGCTGGAGATTTCACCAGAGGAGTAACAAGACATTATTGAGATTGCTTAACAAAGAAGGCAGAAACGAGGCGAGGACGATATCTTTAAGTCTGGCCGTATCGTTTCAGTATGTTTCTTTTCTAGCCGTCATACTTTTCACTATTATTCTCGTCATTCAGATGAAACGAAATTCAAGATGGCGACAGGAAATGGCCTCTGGAAATGCGGAGACCTCCAAAACCCGCCAAAAGCGGGAACATCGAGCGGTGAAGATGGTCATTTTAATAGCGGTCATCTTCATTCTCTGCTTCCTGCCAAGTATGATCTCCTACGTTGCTATTTTGATTGAGCCCCAGCTAACCATTAATGGCCGCTACCAATACGTCTATTTCATCATTTGGTCGTACGCGTTTGTGTTGGAGTCTGTCAACTCCAGTGTCAACATTTTTGTGTACTACAACATGAGCACGAAGTATAAAAATACGTTTCAAAGATTCTTTTCATGTATCAAGTCCAAAGAGCGCGGAAAAGCTAGTGGTTAGCCGTGGCGGTCAACAAAGGTAGCCTACATTAATTCACCACTATCTGATACACTTGGTTGTTATTCCGCGTATTTTATTTAATAATGGTTATTTAAATTCACCTTACCCCTGTATCGCATAAAGGAGTCTGGTATTCTCCATATTACCTCTACTGTTCCAAATACAGTACTATATCGCGAAATCTTCATAGGTTATATCATTCTTCTCAGAGGGTGTCTGTTTTGCTTTCGTTTTCGCCATCGCTTATAGAGATGTGTGGCGAATGCCTTTAAGAGAGGAAGTAGACTATATTAATATATTTTCCACTAAATGTAAGGGGAAGAAAAGAAAAAAAAAATTTCAAAATTCTAGCCAATTTCAGGCTCTGATTTTACCTCTCATATATCGTGCAGTTGATTCGCTGATGCCTGCGCCTATGATAACAGGCTTTCACAGCATTTATGTCAGATGCACCGCTGATAATACTGACAATATTTCTAACATTGATGATGGTACAGCGCACATAATAATGCAACCAGAAGAATCTTGTTACGTATCGCGTCACAAAACGCGTTCTCCTGCCAAAGGGGCTGTCTCTAGCGCCATGTTATGTTACTCTTTCATGCGTTACCCGGGATCACCAAGAGTACACAGCTGTTCTATGCATTACACTTGGAACGTGGATCCTACAGCATCCAGTATATTGGTGATAACTTGGAATTCCCGGTCCCTTTAATAACCAGCACTTAAGGTCTGAAGGACTGGTGCTCTGGACGACCAAGTGGAGGTGTCCAGAAAGAATATTCCCTCTGGGCCCTTTACGGGGGGAAGCCATGATTGCGCCGCCACCTTTGCTGGCTCGGCAACTTTAAATGTCGTCCCGCCAGCGAGTCCAGTAAGGCTCACAACTGCAGAAGGTGCAATTTCTGCCATTGAAGAAGCAACGGAAAACTGATAGCAGTAACAAGACAACATATAGGAAAGCAAGCTCACCGTCCAGACCGGAGTGGTGGAGAGTGGGGTGATCATCCTTCGGGTTGGCGTATAATAGTCTTCATCGTCACTGAAACGACGATACAAATTTCTGCATCACCCTGACAGTAATGGAACACTGCATAAAGAACAAGACAGAACAGCGCCACTGGCCTTCTCTTACGTCCACTTTGTGACGGAGAGGAAGAACGGCCGCGTTGTACTCAAGGCATGATAAGCAAATGATACGAAAGAGCTACTGGATGCAACCGGTTGTCTCAGGCAGCCGGGGTGACAGATGGTTGTCCAGGAAGCAAATCTGCTATGTACATCCACAATGAAAGCAGCTTTTGCATTTTATTAAGTCTGGATACGAGAAGATGTGTGGAGGACATTGGACTTATTCTTAATAGGTTGACATCTTCTGTCTGTTCCCCACTCAAAAAAAAAAATATACCCGTGGTGAGGTCCAAGCGTCGGACCTTGAATTCTGAAGGCCAATGTTCTAACCACTGAGCTGTCGATTTATTAGAGTTAATAGTGCTAGCAAACCAACCTAAACTGGATAACGAGTAGTGAGTAACGTCACAGCTGTGCTGTATTGATCTGTTCCCTGACGCAAATCTACTGTAGACAACAGATTCATGTCCAAAAGCGGACGTCCACAAACGATAGAAGACCAGAAGAAAGGAGTGGCTTCTTCAGGCCCATGGGGAATGGAAAGTCACTTGAGGGTTCTCCTGGCAGGAGTCTTACAGTATCCGAATAGGGCTATCGCTTTAAGGCACATAAAATAAAGCCAACAATCAGAACTGGGTTTTTCCCTGTCACCCTATTGCCATGGAATAAAGCACATCCATATCAAGTGATACAACACGCATGAACTATATACTATGGTGCCCTGAGAGTTACCGAATGTGCTGAAGCAGCTTTGGCTAATTCATGTAGTTGTATTTTAATTTACCTTTCTGTGGCCCAGGGTACAGGTGAAAGAAATATCAGAGCGGCGTTAATAGCAATATAATAATCATTTGACAAATGTATCCTCTGGGTGAATTCAGTTAACCCCATAACGTATCACTCTCTGTCATAAGAAATGTGCACATGTTTTGGTAATGATTGAATTCAGAATAAAACTCTTGCCGCAAAAAACAATCTACGCAATCAATGGTCGTGGATTTGTCCGGCCACTTCCCTTAGTTCTGACAGAATCACGGTGTATTTACTTATTCTTGGGCATGTTCAAATAAATTATCAAGGCGCACTAAGTATGAAACGTGTTGTCTTGTCCTTATACAGGCACAGGATGGATCAGCACTCACTTCCAATGACTCCTATTGCACTTGTCCACGTGTTGGCTGACCAGTGGCCGCATGCATAATCCATTCGTTAACTAACGTATTGCTTTAACTGCTGTGAACACTACTAATGTGTTGTTTTCCGTGGTTACCGCAGTGCGTTAGCTAACGTAACGATTATGCATATGGCCACAGATGGGCGGAGAGGTAGAGTACTTGCCTCGTGGTGCAGAAGGTCCTGGGTTGAAATCATCCTAGCGGCAGGTCTTTATTTGGGTGTTTAACTCGGTGTTTGAAAGTCGCCCACGTGTCGGTGACGTGATGGAATTGGGTGGGGTGGGGGGGTGTCAAGCCTAGTCTCTGACATACTAAATCATGAGGTGAATAAGTTGAAACAGAACGTTAACAGCATCATACTCTTAATGGTGATTCAGAGCAGTATCGGTGACCATTGGCATAATCGTTACGTTAGTTAACGCGATGCGGTAACCACGGGTAAACTCCCAAAATGTTAGTAGTATTCACTGTAATTAACGCAGTACGTTAAATAAAGTATGGATTGTAACGTTACGACGCTGCTAACGACCTTGTTTTCATCAATGGGTAGATCCGTAATTGTTGGCTTTAAGTATATGGACCGACGTAAAGGATGGCAAAAGACCAACGTAAAGAATGACAAAAGGTGTAGATGAAGTAAAGAAAATATGGAAATCAACCTCGCGGAAATAAAACATAATTCGACGTCTAACCAGAAGCCTACAAAACCCATTCAACGGATAAAATACAGCAGTCAAAACACTCGATTTACAAAACAAATCACCCTCACCGATTTTCATTGAAGATTTTATTTATCCTCTTAGTCTTATGTACTCATCATGCCTTGACTCATGTCGTGGACAACTGTTCCTGTCAGTAACCAGGAAGGTATGTCCATTTATTAATGACAGTTAAAGTTAATGTATTTTCCCATCGCCGTCACTATGAATCTGATACAAAGTATGTCTGGACCGAGAAGAAAAGACACATCGTGACTTCAAGCACGGTCCACCATACGGTCTGAGGAAGATTCCAATCATTTCCCTCGAGTATCGCTTCACAGCGTGTCCGTGCAGCTTATGAGTTATTCTGTCCCAATCTGAAGAAGACTCTTTTAAGTTTTGTGCGTGCGATTCCCGATGGGGGGTTTGTGCTGTGCCGTCCTTGGAAAAGACACTTCGCTCCCCTTTCCCCACTCCACTCAGGTGTAGAGCTGGGGAACTACGACGCTGCAGCGCAGCGACTAGCAATGATTTTAATTTGGATTTTATATATAATATTGTCTACTTATATGTGTAATGTGTGTTGTTCTATCAGGTGGATTTATGCACGAGATGTATATATTTACATTTTATGTTGTAAAGCGATTTTCCTATAGGGTAAATAAAAAAATCCTATTTTCTTATTTTCAGATCAAATTTACTGACCCTACTTCGGTATAGTCTAGAAATTTTCTGATATCAAGATTCTCTGACGTCATTTCACTAGGGGCAAAGACATTGTTCATAATAACTCGCTCTAGTGCATCTCTTTCTCTATAGACCTACCAGTGCTTGAGCTGTAATTGCCAGTGCTATTATCTGATAGTTCATGGTTATCTTTATATTTAGTCTATCTAGATTGAGGGCAGCACAGTAGTGTCTCAATGTGCTTCCTTGCCAGCTGAGACTTTGAAAATGCCCCATAGCCGTTCAGTAGTCGTAAGTTTCCATACGACATATTGTAATTCTTATGAGATAATGTATATCTATCACTAAATTTGAGGGACCACAATCGAGAGAGAGAGAAGGAGCGAGAGAGCGAGAGAGAGAGAGAGAAGGGGGGGGGGGNGGGGGGGTGATGACAATGCCTCAATCAGGACGACTAAAGATTGATAGTCGTTAACTACGAGGCCTTATCCACATCTTTTTGACCTGATCTTGAAATATTATAAAATAATGAAATGACAAAATAATCCCTCTTATATTCTTTCATCTCGGAGTGCAATATTTCTCTTCGTGTCAGGGAGGAATAATCAATAGGGAAAATTTTCAGAATATGGTGCGCCATTTTTTAAGACGTGCTGAGTTAAAAGCATTGACTACTATGAGTCTGGAGACAATTTCTGCACCTCCTCCAAAGCGGGCTGATCACTTTCAAGTCACGTCTCCAAGTGTAACCGTCAAATGACTCTTTGGGGGTTGAATATTTGGGAATGCCTGTGCAGAAGGCCCAATGTCGATGTGAAGCACTAGACTAAAGCCTTTGCTATAATGACAATAAAACCGTTCTTTCAGAAGGTATTGGTAAGAGGAGCGAAGAAATATCAGTGTGTGACACTCTTAGCTTCCCGTTTTCTCTGGGAGGACCTGAAACTTTTAGCTTTGTTATAAAGATAATGGAAGGAAGAGCAAGAAAATCTGTGTCACGCCCTCAGCTTCCCGCTGTTGGTAGAGAATAGAAAGAATACAAAGCAGCTGAGTACAGACTGATACAGCTTATAGTTGTATGTGACAGTGATATATCATCTCCATATATAAATTTTAGCACGCTTTCCGAAAGCAAACCTGATGGCAACGAGACATACGTCACCTTACTGCTCCCCCGTCCGCTGGATCTTGTAAGTATCTTACAAGTTTCGAACTTCTTAAGCTACGTTTAGACGAATATCCTAAGATAGAGCTAACTTGTGGCTGAGTGAGGCGAAGCCCCCCCCCCCCCCCCCCCCCCCCCC
>JAWQUT010000722.1:11680-38221 GCA_033807755.1 Ellobium chinense
GGGGGGGGAGGTGGTTTCAAGTGTAAAATGTGGTTGTTGCTAACTAGGTACCTAAGGTCATCCTTTCAACAACGTAAAAAAAAACAGTTATAAACATATTTCCTGGTAATCTTATTTTTTTTTTCCTTAAAGAAGACCTTTTAAGTCTCTTGCTCAATCTCATCTTTAACTCTAGCAGCGTGAGGCGCCTCGGGTCCAGCTTCCCTGCTGACTTTATGTCCATTGTTACAGATAATGACCATTGCATGTGTTGTCTGCTGACCAATCAACTGAAACTGGGCTGCAAAATTTGACTGCCACCTCATATGGTTGGTGCTGGCATGCAAATTTATTCTATCATCACACCCCAGCGTAATGAAGGTGAGAACTGGTTTTACCATAGCATCACAAGGCTTAAGTACTAAATTATATTTTATTATAACATTTCGTCACGCTCATAAGATAATTGCCTAAGTCATTTTTTGCCATTTTTAGCAAAGAAGAATATATCTGTTTTGATTGAATTCTAAAAATGTCTAAGTATTATTCAGCAGTCAAGCAGTTTAAAATGCAGTTAGTAAATTGCATACATACATAACTCAATGATGCCATTGACTGAGATCCCTGATCCAATGGTAACATTTTCTTCAGCCCCCCAAAAATGACTTAGGCAATTATCTTATGAGCGTGACGATTTATTATCTTTATCTCATATTTCATTAGTCAAGTTACTTTTTACATCCTGCATTTCTATCATTTCCCATCCATCACAGTCTCAATTTATTTATACAGTCTCATTTGCTGCTGAAGTTTTCAAAACCAGTTGGACACATTTCTATGGGTCATATGTTACAGGAACAGCATTATGGCTAAGTGGTATTATGGCTCAGGACACCTTGATGAGTCAGTATGGGTTTAAAAGTTTACATAGCCAACAATGGAACAATGGCAGCTTCCTACCTACAGTACATGTATTTTAAAATCAAATCTTATATTTATAATGCATGAAGTTTCCTGTTACTTGTTCAAGGAACTAATTTCCTTGCATTCCCCTAATTGCTCTGCCTTCCTCTCCAATACAGAGAATAGTTATACTAATCATGCATGTTACCATCTGAACAATCATTCTCTAAACTCACTCCCTCACTCCTACTCCCTCCATTCTCTGAATGTACACACTGCCTTTGTAATCTTTCCCTTTGGGCTCTTTTAATTTGTCAGAATGTTTCAAGATGTCTCTTGTCCATTCACATCATTCTTCAATTCAGGGCATATTTTGCCAGTCCATCTGCCTCCTTTTTTCTGTAAATCCTCCTCTTCATAGCCGGGGCAAAATATCCAAATGATGAATCTAACACAAAGCCCTCTTGTGTCTCTATCCATTCACTACACAATTTGTTGGTTTCCATTCTTTCCTAGCATGCTTTGTGAGTCAGTAATAATTACAAACTGCTTATACTTGTGACCTACAGGCCATTTCAGCACTGCCTTAATTGCCCTAGTTTCCATCCTCATGATGGGAGTACAGTAGTTCCTGCTGCTAAATGTTTTCTTTCTACTTTCTTATTATTGTTCTCTCTGTCAAACGAGTAGACTGATAAAAGTTAAAGTAATATTATTAAAGAATCTCTCTTCACTCATTAAAAAAAATAATAGACAGGAAATGAATTTTACATTATGGCTGCTATTCTCTCTCTCTCTCTCTCCCCCTCCCTCTCTGTCTCTCTCGCATATATAGGTATCCGAGGTCCTTTTAACAAGTAGATCAGTAAAGGACATTCTTTCACTCAAAGTTAAACAAGGAGAGATGTTGGTGTTTATACCAACTATTCTCTATGTCTCCCCCTCCCCTTTCTCTCTCTCTTTCACTCTCTCTCTCTCTCTGTCATTTGCAAGCATGCCAGATCCATTTAACAAGTAGTTAGGTAATGGCAACAACACCGTCAGTAAATATTTGTTTTTCACTCACACTGAACAAATCGCAGACTGATGTTTATCTGTGGCAACTATTCCTCTCTCTCTCCCACTCACTCACATGTACAAGCATACAAGATCCGTTGAACGAGTAGACTGGCAGTGGCAACAATAACATCAGTAAAGAATTTTTGCACTCACACTGAAAAATGAGGGGAATTGATGTTTACTTATGGCAACTATTCCCACCCCCCCCCTCCCCCCTCTCTCTTCTTTTCCCTCAAAAGGGCCCCACCTTATACATTGGTAATTTCATGATGGGACAAACAATACAATGTAATTCCTATACAGAAAAATGATTTTTTTTTGTAGTAAAAGATAATCATTGGACAACCAGCTTAGCTTTAGGCTCAAGTGCACCCCCATTCCACTCCAACCAAACCAGTGAGCTACGCATACCTAACATCAGTGAATTTATCAAAGAATATTAGCATAAAATTAATATAAAAAGATGAGAAGATGACACATTTAATAGGGTAAAGTGTCGTAAAAGGTGTTGTGATCCTTGGGTATGACTGATTTTAGTGCCCAGAGACGATTATTACATCTATGTGATCTTTTTTCCTGAGCTGCTCATCGGTGGTGGCTTTAACACATGGATAATTATGGCATCACTACATAGATGTGGTAGCTTAAGCCATATCTGCTGGTCATGCGAGAGTTTGTACCCATCAGGATGATACGGAGGCAATCTGTCAATCACTTCTTTCCCGGACGGATGCTCGTCAGAGCTGCAGCTTTATCGAAGTTCTTGAAAAATGTATGTTCAAAACTGCGTACCTTATAAGGTTCGCCTGAGACACAAGCTCTTTCAGTAAGGCCAATGTAGTCAGCTGGACAATTCATGTTGACTCGCGAGATAGATGTCTCAAAAGCAGTGTGAATGCAGTCACACTCCATCATAGTGCGTGCCCTTTTCCAAATACTGTATCTTGTTCTATTGTTGGTCCATTTGGTTGACAAAACAGAAGAATGGCTTTGGCAATCTGCATTCCTGTTATAGTAAGTACAGCCATCACTGTATAGAATGTCTATGTGACATCCTGGGTGTGACTAAGGTTGTCAAAAACGCAAAAGGCAGTTTCATTAGCAGTGAAGCCTACCTCCACCTCATGCCATAGAAAACACTCAGCATCACTTTTGGATGCTAGACAGTGAAATTGTGAACACTTAATTTCGTTTTATAATAAAGGCAAGAAGCATTTTAGTTGCCTGCAAATCCATAGTGGCAAGGAGGACGTAACCTTCAGAATTTGCTGCTTTCTTGTCCTTGGCTTTGGCATTCCGTGCTTGATCTGTCTTAGTCTTGTGAGCTTTCCATGCCTCTTCTTCCAAGCTGCTACATTCATACGACACGCATTGGTCACATCTGTCTTTACACAGCTTCAAAATAGCCAAATTTTTTTGCTAGAAAGAGTCTCTCAAAAACAGTCTGACGCACGGCCTGTTGGGCATCTCTTTTCAGAGCTCTAGATAAGCCCTGTAAACTTCAGCTATACTTTGGAATTGTCACTCAAGATATTGCTTCTTGGCAGGAGATCCTTGCTCATTGCTGCTCTGTCGTAATGTGGTGAGTGCTGTTTATCCGTCATCCCTTCTCCCAGAACCCAGCTGCAACATACCACTCTCCGAGATTGAATGTACTGTATTTAGGAACATTGTCTCGCAGACTGGTACCCTCTTGCCTTCATGCAAAAGACATTGGGTTTATTCTCAAGTGCATGGGAGTTGATGATGTCAGTAATGCTCCAAACGTTTACTTGCTTTGCATCCCATGACATTTCCCAAGAGGCCTCAAACAAGTTATTTTTTATCTCCGTCAGTGAACTCTCGACAAAAAGTACATGTAGTTAGTACTGTAGCATACTTGCAATTGCATCTTTCTTATATTATACATTTCTCTGGCACTGTTATGTGCTCATAATTATTCGATTCTTTCCGCAGTTTTCTTCTAATGTATTTCTTTCCTTGTTCACGTAACACTTTACTCTCTTTCGCTTTTAAGGTGATCTTCTCCGTGTTCTTTTGACTCGAGGTTTCTACTCTCCTGTTCTCATCATTTGTACTCTCTCCCTCGCCATCATCTCTGTTTTCAGCGCAACTTCAATCAGATACAGTATCTGCATCAAAATTCTCATCTAATCTCGTGGTGCTTCTATCTGCTTAGAGGGATTTTCTACTCTCCTATTCTCGTTATTTGTGATCTCTCCCTCGCCATCATCTCTGTTTTCAGCACTACTGTCATCAAATACAGTATCTGCATCAGAATTCTCATCTAATCCAGTGGTGCTCACTCTTAACCCAATGGAAGTGTGAAATGTAATGGCTAAATTTTGTAAATAACATAAAACTCAAAATCGGCATTTTGCAGAAATATCTAGATTTCATAACCATTCCTCAAATTACGACATCTAAAAAATTAGACCATGAGTCTTACATAACTTGGATTTTCTGCGTCAACGGAGTCTTGACATTATACTTGTCGGTGCCTGATCCCTTTGGTCTTGACACGAAAAAAAAAATAGTTTACACCTTTTGTATAGATCTATATTGCATTACTGCAATATGCTTAAACAGTCTTGTCCCCAGTTCGATAAAATGGATTAAGGTAAGTTTGCAGTTATCTCACTTTTTATTTACACTCGCACTTCAACATTTAGCTAATATACTTCGGAAAAAAATATTGAAATATAATATTGTCACGCTTCAGTGACAGCCACAATGCATGTGAAACTACATACAGCATTTTGCCTGACCAGTGTCGTGTGCTGGTCACAAGGATAATGAGTTATGATTAGATGATCGCCCACACGACCCACTGGGTCCAGCCCTTTCTATCAAGCCTCGTTGAAGAAGAACAAGCTTTGATCAGGGGGGTTTGGTTAGTCGAACGCACAACGAGGTTTGGGGAAAAAAATATTTTAGTAACTTTTACTAAGCTGCATAGGGAATTTCCTGCTAATATTTTGCGAGGGGGTGAAATAAGTGTTGTAGATTTGATTTATCAAAAAAAAAAAAAAGATTTTCAGTAAAAACCGACTTTACGAGGTTTGATTGGGGTATTGATGATATACAGAATATCCTTGATGTCTGCATCATTGCACATTCTGACACATTCATGTCCCACTCTACCAAATGTGATAATCACATTTGTCAGTTGTCATTGTTTTTGTGACATCTCCTGCCATTCCTCTTCTCTTTGAATATCTTCCAGTCTGCACATTTTTCTCAACCACACTTCAGCCTGTGCCATCCACAATGTTCACACCTCTAAAAGTCATCCATCTTATCTGTTATTCATTTTATTATGCAGATGATGGTGTTTACTTCTAGCAAACTTCAGGTTTGCCTTGATCTGAGCATGTCAATTTGCAATGCTAGGTCCAAGGAGGGTTTCCATGGCCGAATTTGCTGTGTTCCAATACTGCCTCCTGCATACCTTCATTTCAATTTTGTCGAGCCTGTCCATCCATGCTTTGGACAGAGTCAGCAAGCCCCCTCAGTGACAGTCTGACAGAGAGAACCAATGCTAGAAATGAGATGAATAGTACTCACTGTTGTATGTTGCCATTTCTCTTGCTTCTACAGATCTTGCTATATCAGTAACCTTTTCCACATGCTTGTCAAAAAAATAGAATTTGTCAAACATGACTTCCAGACATGTCAGTTCTGACACTAACACTCTGTATTTCATTGAAAGGTTAGTCTAAAAATGGACCAAAGCTGCCACAAAATATATGTTCAAAACCATCTAAGCTTTTACCACTTATTCACATACACAAAATCATACACAGAAAGGGATACATGTATATTTGTCGAGCTTTTTTTTATTGCTGGTGCTATCAATACTGCTTTGTAAGCCAAATTTTAACAAACCACAAATATAAAATAGCATCTGTATCCATCATTTCTCTGTTCCTTTCTCTTTCATTCTCTTCAACAACCACCTTCACAAAACAACCCATTCACAGATCTGTACAGCAACCAACCCATCTTCTATCTCTGTCTCCCTCACAATCTATCCATCCTAGTTTTTAAGTTAAGCTAAGCTCATTGCTCTCCCAGACAAACACCTTATCCCCGCAAGCAGTAAGTAGGACAGGTTGTGAGGGATGAAAAGATAATGAATGAACTGTCCTGCTGTTATCATGGTTCAATTTCTCCACTTGTTTGGCCTGTCAAAGGAAAGTATAATAAAAACACATTGTCAAGTCCATTATTTCTCACTGTAAAACATCCATAAACCTTCATAGACATTATACTGAACTGAAATTACAAAACCCCTAATTATACTGCTATCTTCATGGAACAGCCATATGTGCAGTAACAGCAGTGAAAATTATTTGAAACAGACACAGCTGCAATAGGAGGCGATGTTAACGGTAAAAGTCTTGATTCCCAACACTTTTCCTCCACACTATGCACATAAAAAAACCAACAAAAAAACTTTATCCTCATTCTTAAGAAACAATACAAAGAATATCACTATGTTGCTATGTGATGTCAGTGTTGACGAGCAATGTGTGGAGGAAAAGGACAGTAGGCCTAAGTTGCTGACGCTAAGAGGTGTCATGCAGAGGAAAAGAATGTATTAAGCAAAATTTTGTTTGCCCTTCTTCTAACTCTAATATGAGTTGCGTCAGTTGATTTTGATATGTAGCCACAGACAACTGAAACAAAACTACAATATTTGATCGTTTGTGTCACCGAAATATATGTATGTATCAAGGTCATAATCAGGCCTATTCACTGTGCTTGTGTTAGTCATCCACAAAGGTCAAATGGCTGTACCGCAGCATGTAGGCATTGATTACTCGCAGGCATGTGTTTATGCTTACTTTCTGACTTCCAAGAACCATTCATTTTCACTGCCATTTATAGACTGCCAACTGTTCCTTTGAGGACCAGAAAACATGTGTCCTTGGCCTTCTTTTATCAAAGATGAAATCAATGACTACCCTTTACCAGTGTTCTCCAAGTCACATGAGTTGGGATAGACATTTCCTTTTTGTCATAATCTGAGAGGGAATCTGTGAGCTTTAAGGAGGATTTTTTCCTTTCACTGAAGTAATGCAAACTTTGGAGTGCAGGAAAGTAAGGGAGATTGGCACACATTCAAAATATATTTTCCACGGGATTTTGAAACTTAAGGGGTGAATCATACAATCGCATGATCCGGAGAAAATGCTGCTTTACCCACAAAAAAGGGATAAACTAGATCAAGTTGTACATGATGTTATATCATACATCATCTCACACTCCTCCTTCCCTGTTGCTGTGTGAGCAGTGTGAAAGTACAAACACTGGCATTTGTAGCCTATTATGCATTTCTTTGTCCTAAATTATTTTCTTCTTGACTAGATTTTTAACAAGTAGTTTGACAGGAACCTGTTATTTTCCACATGCTTTTCACTTTAAAGTAGGACATGCACATCAAATAAAATTTTCTGTTTTTCAATACTTTTTCTCTTTAAAAATTATCTATGGTGTCCACTGAGTCAATTTTGCTAGGAAAGAGCATCATTCTGTTACCGTGTGCGTATGTAATATAACGCAATAAGGACAGCTAGAGTTACCAGGTTTAGCACTCGCATCCAGAATTATTCCCTTTCTCTGATCAGCAAAAGCCTGTGGCAAAAACGCTGACGTCACTTGCATTCCAGCAGCTACAGACACCTCTACCTGACAATGTATTACAGCCGGCTCCACATGTCGATGTCGCCTAAGTTGATTTTTGGGATAAGTCGATCTTTTTTCATAGAACATCCCCCATGCTTTATGTTCTGCTGTAAAGTCGAAATACTTGAGTCGACATCGACTTAACCATAACAACTCTCAAGTCAATCCACTTGCAAAGATCCACTCGTTGATTTTTCTATCAATTTAGATCGGCTATGTCGATGTCCAGATTTTACCCGCGCCCGTCCCCTCGCCTCAACTCAACAAACCCCTTGCTTCAAGTCAACAACAAAGAGACACGCTTTGTCGACTCTTCGTTGTGCTATTCAATGAACGTGTAGGCAGGCCTGCGGCTTACGGTAGTGTAAGTGTGTGCGTCCATGTTACGATGGCCGGCATGCTCTAGACTCACAGGCATTGGTAGAAACACCATGCCCGCACAATCCCTTGAGAAGGACGCTTCTCCCGTTCAATGAAAACGCCGAATAGGGCTTCGCCCTAGGCGTCGGACCGTCCATAAAATTATGTTCGCCCATTGTGGGCCTTTAAAGATCACATACAACATGCATACGACACCTGCCGAGCAAACCGATCGCTTCACTTGGCTGCCGCACGTCGTTTCGAATACATCTAACTATAAAAAAAATAAAGATCATTAGATCTACATGTATTAGTAAACCCTGGTTTCGTAGTTTGAAAAACAAGGGGGGTAACTGTGTAATATGCCTTTGGTCGAGCTGCCTGCCATTATATAATTTGACATTGTTGGCTATTATCAATGGATGAGTTGATCTTATGGATAAGTCGATGTATTTCTGACTACCCCAGAGACATTTACTTGTCAGTAGTCAACTGTATTCAGCTTTTGATTAAGATTCTGGTATTCCAAATTCAAATGTAAAGTTTGATAGCGTAAGCCAGAGAAAGTATTCTGCATTTTATTGCCTCAGCATGATTTTCTTTGGCATATCTACTGTTCGCAGAGGAATGAAACATTCATACCAACATGCTATCACTCATCGACAGAGCACTGGCTAGACAGCTTGGCCATGTGGCAAGAATGTATATGATGTAAGCTTATGGCCGCCACGCGCGCAGTGGTTGTAACATTTCGGACTTTGGATAATGTAACCCTGTGGGTTGTCTGGAACCAGCAGAGGCGTTATAGCATTATGACAGACACTTGAAAGACTGTTTTAGTGGAATAATAGGGTATCTTGTATGATTTAATATGGTCTGTAGGATGGCGCAGTCTTCCTTTAATAGAGATATGTTGCAATTACTTCTTTGAGAACCCTGTATATTACCTTATTCTTACTACAGCTCCTGGTTGCGAGAGCTTCCTTTCTATCCTCAATTTTTGTTGCTTCATTTAATCAGTAGTCTATACAGTAATATTGCTAATAATATTTCTGTGTTGATTGACAGGGCACATCGTCAGCAACGAATTAAATTTTTGCCAAAGCAGGATATGACTACAGTGAGGAAAATCTTGAAGTGCCAACCTCCCTATTATATTTCACTGCTTAATGATCACTAAAACATTTAATTGGGCATACAAACAACAAACTTCATTCAGACTCACCTCCACTAAGTCCCACACATACACATTACCATCTTCTGACCCACTGAGAATATGTGTGTCTTTGTGGTTCAAGCAGCAGTCAATCTTGTAGTCTGAGTTCTTGTGACCAGTGTACCTATCCATCAGACCAAATTTGATATCACAAATCCATGAGCCACATATGCAACTTTAAAAGGATAACTTATACAGCAGGCAACAGTTGCCTAAATATTGATTGATTGTTTGTTCATAGACAATTTACAAATGAGTTACTTGTTACCTCATGAACAATTTTACAAGAGCAAGTCTTCTCATTGAATAAGGATGTACAATGCATTGTATGACAATACTGTGGAGATCAGATACAGTCGAGTCCGCTTAACTCCAATTCGCTGGGACCACCCCAATGAGTTGGAGAAATCAGGATTCGACTAACGATTTCCAAGGCGGGTCAACCGTATGCGAGCGAGCCAGCACCCTGGGGAGGTCACGAGGGTAATTCAACAGGGGATGTAACTAAAGATGGCATATTGGGGAAGTATTTTAAATGGGATTATTTCTTTTTCTAAGAAATCGCTCTGAGTAGTAGCTTAATAGATGAAGAGGCCGCCGCTTTTTCCACTTGTTCCCGGTTTGTCAAGATCGTAGAAAGCGTGCTAACGGGAACGCCATATTTCTCAGCTATGACATTCTTCGACATCGCACCTCTGTCGATTTCCTGGAGCATGTTAATATTCGACTCAATGGAAAGAGTCTTGAGGTTTCTCTTTACAGGATTAGAGGAAGCCATTATTTAGAGGACAAATTCAATTTAATTCAAGTTGAAAATGATAAAGATGAGTCAACTGTACGCGAGCGAGCGAGCACACTGGGGAGGTCACGAGGGCAGCCTCTTGTTTATTTACCGTCACAGTGCAATGGGCCAGTGTATACACTGCTGCCGAGATGTTTAATTATCGATCGATTTTTCAGCCGAGCCCTCCCGCATTCTCTTTCCCCTACTGTCTTATCAGCGGTGGTGTAATACACACGCCCTACTTATTGTGCTACTTATTGGCACTCGCAGTGTCCAGTTTTATTGCCTCTCTCTATTCGCGGCACCGTCTTGTTTGTTTTTCAAGCCGTCGGCGTTGTTTAGTACCATGCGGGGAAGACGCCAGGAGGTGATTTTGCCTCCGTGGCAGCGCTGAGCAGTTGGACTAATCAGAAATGGGCATTAGTTACTTCGTCTTATGCAAGGATAAATAATAGACGCAAAGAAGGAAAAAAAATTATTATTTCTGTTTATTTCGACCAATAAATAATTGGACGTATCCGGTTTCGACATACATGGACTCGACTGTATATCTGACCCTTAAATCACTGACTGCTTTTTTGTTGTTGTTTGAGGAAGAGAGAGGGCGTCGTCCTAAGAATAAAAAATGAGTGACAGAAATTTAACAAATATATTTCTCATCCTACAAAGTTCATTTTCATTTTTTAGTCACAGGGATGCAGTGAATCTCGGATCTAATGAGGTCGGCAGGACCGACCTTCAGTCCATGTTGAAGCCGAGGTCTCATTGAACGCAAGATCTCTGCAAGTCATGTGAAAACTGGTCTATCTCTTTTAGCTAAAAGGGTACTTAACTTTGCACTTCAAAAATACCGCTTGACCCTTGACTCCAGACACCATCGGCATGACAACATCGCGAGCTGATACATGTACCGATTTATTTTTAGAAAAAAAAAAAACTGTAGACAAAGCAGTGTAACTGTTGAGAAAAGTATGGTTTCAATCACTGTCTCTGAGTCTGTGTTTAAAATTTTGCCTAGCGCAATGATTGGTCCAAACATAAGACTTGGCAAATCATCAGCCGAGCATATTATTCCATCATTCCATTGTCCATTCCCCTCCCTTCCTCTTGCCCTTGCATTGCAAAAGACTTCAAATTTCTCTTCCGCTGATCACCCAGATGGTCCTATCTCTTTCCTCCATCCCCATCCTCCCTACTCCACTCCTTCGCACACGCAGATATTACCGGTAACCTTTCATGTTGACTCAGTCTTGTCAGTTGTACACTGTTGGTAGCAATTGTTATGTAAACATTCGGGAGTCTGCTCACGACTGTTTTATTGCGGGTCTAATTTCAGGTCAAGGACCTCGTTAGAGCCAAAGTTGCTAGAATTTTATATTTGTTGGATCAGAGGTACATTTACTATTACGAATAAGGGAAAAAAATGGGGGTTTTTATTTCCCTTGTTGAATGCGAGGTCTCATTGAATCCGAGCTCGTTGTATTTAAGGTTCACTGTATAATTAAGCAGTAACCCAGAAAATGCCTTAACTGTGATGGTTCCATCCCTGGGAAAAAAAAAAAAAAATCAAGTACGGTATATGGCTGGCAGAGACCTAGCAGTGCACAGGCATCATCACAAAAGTATGATGAAGGCAGTCTGTGAGTTAGAATAATAGCTTCTGATATCACTTTCTCATCGTTTCAAGCAAAAGAATCAATAGAAAACAAGTATAGGTTGCATTATCTTCTTTCATTAACCACAGTGTACTGTAAATAACTTTATGACCGCAAATGGTTTCTGTATGATTAGTTCTATAATTATGTTAACCTTTTTCGACCTAACCTTCTTTATGTTTTGAAGGATGGATGCCTAAGCCAAACGAGTTAACATCAAACTTATGTCCAGCAGAGTTCACTTATCATGACAGCATTCTATCCAAAATCTCAGTTAACCCAAATGAATAGAAAATCTCCATCCAAAGGCCCTCTTTATTCATAATATAATAATTTCGGTGACCTGATAACGAATTTTGTGAACCTTCAATAACATGACCACTGCTGCATAGTTAAGAACGAAGAGATGATGAAGAAAAATGCTGCTCTGTTGCCAACTGCCCTTCCCATGTCTATTGGTGGTCAAGGACAGTGCATCAATGAAAGGTGAAGACAACGTATGGTAATCCCAGAAACATGCAGTTTGAAAGCCCAACATACCAAACTCGATGTTCACAGCTTCGTGAAAGGCTACCATTTTCCACTTACATTATATTGTAAATGGATCACCCAAAACTCACTCAACCCATTATGAGTTTGCCGATCCCTTCAATTTGATGCTGGCAGATTCTCTTGTACACATTTGTTGTCATATGAAAATATGCCAGCTATTTCAAAACTTATTCTGATGGTTATGTTGTGGTCAAACAGAGCCTTGGAAACACCACTAAGATGTCCACACACCTTTCAAATCACACATTTACTATTTCATAATATCAGCACTAACCTCAACTTTGAATTGTCATAACTGAAGTACTTTCACTGTAACCCTTAAAATAACCTTTGGCGTTCTTCGATTTCATTGATGTATTTTAGGGGTGTTGCAATCTCCAAATAGGGCAGCCCACTCTATGGGACTAATCATGTCACAAGTCAAGCTATGCAAAGCCTCCAGCATAACTTTACTAAGGTGGTATTTTGCCCTTTTGTGTGATCATATGGCAAGAGCCATACACTGTGGTAAGCTGGGCACAAAATGACCCATTAGGCCAGGCAAATTGGTGCTAGGCCGTCCAATAGGGAGGAAAAAAGTGGATGATATCATGGACTACAAAACATTCACAGACTAAAACATACTCATTTAGCAGCTCTCCAGTCTCTTTATCAAGGAGTTTGATAGATGTATTTGTTGCACTGACCAAGATGCACTGGCCATCGCGGGTAAACCTGGCACAAGACACAGCCTCTGAAACAGAAAAAGTACTATTGATTCAATTCATAAGGAAGAAATCACCAACTAGCAGGAACAGTGAAAAGACCCTCCAGTCTGTCTGGCTTGGTGACTGAGATCTGATATTTCTAGACCTTTCTTTAAACATTTCTGAAGAGAAGAGAAATTGTTACATTGTTACTCTAAGATTCATTTGCATTTTCTAAGAGGGCTTTTCTTCTGCACTGGACATAACTGTACCATGAGCAACAACCCTCTGAGGCTGTCAAATATTACCCTTTGTCTTCTAATCAGTTGATATAATTACATATTTGCAGAGCTTCATCTTTATACCAAGTGGTAGAGGATCAGAAAAAAAAGTCACTCCATCTGCACAAGGAAATTAACTTAAGATGACACAAATTGGCACCATATCCTCCACTCACACATAAAATCATTTCTTCTTATTCCTTTTCCAATAACTTTTTTCCTTTCCCATTTTTCTTTAGTCATACGAAAGGGGGAAAGTACTAGAGTAAGCTGAGAAGCAGTGTAGAATGGCCTCTCAACATGGCCATGAGATGCCAAGTAGCTGTCACTTAAGAGTATCATTTAAGCTGTCACGTTACACAGGACTCATCTGTGTACAAAAACTAAATACAAGTCATCAAAAATATTCTCAGTATGTTGAGTACAGGGTTGGGCACGTTCACAAAAAATAGGGAACTGCGTTCCGTTCTCCGTTCAGTGCCAAAATATGGAACTGAGTTCCGTTCCCCGTTCAGCCAAGACTTTCAAATTCCGTTCCGTTCACCCGTTCCACATCTGAGGAACTTAGTTCCGATCTCCGTTCCGTTCCGTTTACTTTTCCCGCCGAAATTAGCACGTGTTTCCGACTGCTGATTTCACAAAGGGAAACGAAGATTTTGATATTTAATGAATGTTACATGTGTGAGTGTTTCCATGGAGAAGTTCAGTTTCAGAGGCACAAGATTATGCCGCGTATGTAACTGTTACTTGGTGATAAAGAACATGATACCATTCACCCCTTCCTTAATGGACAAAAAAAACCAAACATCCAGATTCACTAGCACACGCCCTGAAGTTAATATTAACTGCCATCTGCCAATAATAACTGAATAAGTGCAATGTGCGCCACAAACACAGAAAATTTGGAGCCCCTCCTCCTTCCAGAATTCACTGCAAGTGAGAGAATCTGGAGAAATTACATGTGCACATCCAAGCTTACGATTTCTTATAAATCTGAGAATTTATATATACGTTTGTACGAAACCCGCCCCGAAAAAATTGAGATCGTGATGTATTCGAGATCATAAAGCAGGCATGAGTCACAATTTTGGACAAGAGTCGCTATTAGAGTAAAATTTGGCATTTCTTGTTCTTAAAGTCGATGTGTTCTGTTGCGTGGTTCTGGTTGGTTCTAGACAGGTATTTTTTAAAGGATCCTTGACAAGCAGCGCTGCAATTACAATTGCCGACGTCATGTGTATGAAAAGCAGTGGGCCGTCTACCTAACCCACTACCGACCTCTGCTTTCTTCGTGTGTACTAGACTATATCCCACCCCTAGTTCTCACCTGCCCATCTACGTTACCCAATGAACCTTTATTTCGCTTTCCATAGTTAAAATTATTTAGGCTTTCAAGTTGGTGTTCAACTGTCAGTCACCACAGACTCACGATAGTAGACCTCTCGATGGGTGTAAGCGTTGTTTGATTAGAAATGGACTTGAGGCGGTCAAGCCTCGTGACGAAGTCTTGGATACCAGGTGTCATCACGTCTTAATCAGTAAGGGGACACGCTTCACTTGTGATTAAAAGTGATAAGCCAGTCCTTGTTGTGTAATGCGGACGGCAACAGCAGCTTCGTCTCCACAGTCTTATTTACCTGAAGCCATAAAAGGGCAGGAGTGACAAACTGATCTTGCCGATTCGAAGAATGACCGTTATGAGGTCGAACGAGGCTGGTGATCCTAGTGCAGCGAGGGCAGTATATGCCAACAAAATGAAAAAAAAAAACCCTGGTCGCTAATGTGTGAACGGAATTTGAACGGACTTGAAAATGAATTTAGTTCTGCTCCGTTCGCGAAAAATCACGAACTCCGTTCACGATCACGTTCACAATAAAACAACGAAACTCCGTTCGCTCCGTTCATGAAACTGGAACTCCGTTCATATGAACGGAGTTCCATCCAACCCTGGCTGAGTATTCAAAAACCTTCAAGAAAATATTTGCTTTTTATGGATGTAACTAGTAATTTTGGAAATTTTAAACGATTACTTTCCGTGTATATAAAATTCTAATGACATACAGTGAGTGCAATTCTGTTGCATGATTTAGAGTTGTCTCGTACAGCAATAAAATTAAAGGTGGACACACACGTTAAAAATAATTTTGTTTTCCAGTACTTTTTCTCTCTGAAAATTATCTATGGTGCCCACAGAGCCACTTTCACGAGGGAAGAACAACATTCTGTTACCGTGCGCTTGTGTAATATGATGCACTAAGAACAGCTAGAGTGACCAGGATTTCCTCTTGCATCTAAAGTTGTTCTTCTTTCCCGAACAGCAGCGGCTGGTGACAAAAATGATGACGTCACTGAAGTTCCAGCAGCTACAGACACCTTTATCTGACAATGTATTTATTTGTTATTCAGCTTTCAAGTAAGGTTCTGGTCATCCAAATTCAAAAGTAAAGTTTGATCTTGTAATCTGTATTTCTATTGCCTCAGCATGATTTTGTTTGACACAGCTGAAATTTAAAAACTTCATACCAATGTCTTATCATCTGTCCGCAGAGCGCTGGCTAGACAGCTTGGCCACGCGGTTAGAGAGTACTTGACATAAGCTTATGGTTGCTACACGCGCCATGGGCATGGGTGTAAGAATTCGGACTTTGCCTACTGTAACAATGTGTTGTCATGGACAGGCAAAGACATATCATGTTTACAGATACTTGAAAGACTGTTTTATCGGGATAATAGGATATCACATGAATTAACATTATGATCTGTATACATGACGATTCAGCTTTCCTTTAAACATACACTCAGTGATCTTGACATTGATACCAATTTTGACATTGATGCCAATCTTGACACTGATGCCAGGGTGCTAATGTGTAATTAGTTTCAGGCCAAAATGGAATGCAAAACATGGTGGACTGATGACATTTAGTTTTCAGACAAAGCGCATTGCTTGATATTCAGCTACATAAACAACTATCTCTTGGGCCGGTCAGCCACCAACATTTGTACTTGGAGGCCTTTACAATCACAGATATGCACAGCCTAGATGGTCTTTAGCAATCATGACCTGGCTCCAGGATGATGACAGTGACCAAAGAATGTTACACTGGCGTGCTCAAGCAGTTCTGAATAGCATTAGGACAGCGCCATTTTCACTGTGATTGCCATTGGTTTCAACAGGATGGGGCTACACCTCACACTGCAAATGTCACTCTTGCATGGTTGAAGGACATGTCAGGGTGGCGTCTTTCGGACAATGAGTTGATGCCCCATTTCCCTGATTTCAACTCTCTTATTTTCCCCCCGAGCTACATAAAGATAGGCTTTATCAAATAGCTTCAGAAAGCATCAAGAACTGCAGCACAACACAGAGAATGAGATCCACAGCATTGCTTTTCTAATATGTCAACTTGTTTTTCTGAACTTTGAAACAACGGTGCTGCTATGTCTTGAGAGAGGAGGAAGGAACATAGACTAACTTTCCTCACAAAGGCTCATGGCAGTCTTTTATTTTTGTAGGATGGTCATGCACTGAATAATTCACGCTCTGATCAAAAACTGATATCTTATTTATGAAACAGATTGAGGAAAACGTGTTGAGTTCATTTTGCGCACATTTTTGCCGCAAACAAAAATTTCAGTACGCATTTTATTTGACCTTTTTACACATACAGTCGAGTCCATGTATGTGGAAACCGGATACCTCCAATTATTTATTAGTCGAAATAAAAAGAAATAATAGGTTTTTTTTTCCTTCTTTGCGTCTATTAATTATCCTTGCATAAGACGAAGTAATTAATACCCATTTCTGATTAGTCCAACTGCTCAGCGCTGCCACAGAGGCAAAATCACCTCCTGGCGTCTTCCCCGCGTGGTACTAAACAATGCCGACGGCTTGAAAAACAAACAAGACGGTGCCGCGGATAGAGAGAGGCAATAAAACTGGACACTGCGAGTGCCATTAACCGCAGCACAATAAGTAGGGCGTGTGTATTACACCACCGCTGATAAGGCAGTAGGGGGAAGAGAATGTGGGAGGGCTCGGTGGTGCTGAAAAATCGATCGATAATTAAACATCTCGGCAGCAGTGTATACATACAGCACAACGCATCTGCTCCATTGCACTGTGACGGTAAATAAACAAGAGGTTGCCCTCGTGACCTCCCCAGTGTGCTCGCTCGCTCGCGTACGGTTGACTCATCTTTATCATTTTCAACTTGAATTAAATTGAATTTGTCCTCTAAATAATGGCTTCCTCTAATCCTGTAAAGAGAAACCTCAAGACTCTTTCCATTGAGTTGAATATTAACATGCTCAAGGAAATCGACAGAGGTGCGATGTCGAAGAATGTCATAGCTGAGAAATATAGCGTTCCCGTTAGCACGCTTTCTACGATCTTGACAAACCGGGAACAAGTGGAAAAAGCGGCGGCCTCTTCATCTATTAAGCTACTACTCAGAGCGATTTCTTAGAAAAAGAAATAATCCCATTTAAAATACTTCCCCAATATGCCATCTTTAGTTACATTCCCTGTTGAATTACCCTCGTGACCTCCCCAGGGTGCTGGCTCGCTCGCATACGGTTGACCCGCCTTGGAAATCGTTAGTCGAATCCTGATTTCTCCAACTCATTGGGGTGGTCCCAGCGAATTGGAGTTAAGCGGACTCGACTGTATTATTATTAGAAAGGTCTTATATTTATCCACAAGATAGAACCATAGTTAGACATTTTGCATGTGAATTTTTTCGGCATTTGATTGATTTATGAAAAGTTATCGCCTGACATGTCTTCTATAGAAAATGTTTTGCTAATTAGAGGTATCTAACTGTCCTTTGTTCTTTGACTCTATATTCCAACCTTGAACTTAACCTTCTACCCGTAAGCATCTAATTATTTTATACTATCGTATAATATAGCCACTTTTATCAGTAAACATCATATTTGATAAGTTTAGCGTCTTATTTAAATTAAATCAAATAAAGAACCCACAGACACAATACCAAAACATGTTGTTCTGGTGGTAGGCTAGGCCCATATGACTGCCAAAACAGTATGGATAGTAGCGTGTCCCCTGACGGCCGACTACTACATAGAAAAACCTCTATATAAAAGTATGGGTAACTGTATGCCCCAAGACAGCCTTAACAACATAGTGAAAATCAACACAAGATTATTCTTTTATTTTTTAATTCTGAAAAATACCAAATACATCAAATTGAAGCTAATTAGGAACTTGAGGAATACATGAAATATGGAGGCAAAATAACTTTTCGTTCGAAAGTTAAACGAATTTGAAAACCTCTCTGGGGCATAAAATACCCACGACAGCCGGTGAGGGTTAATACATGTATTGGTGTGCAGTAAGTTTGCAGACTGTGTACAGTAGTTTGTTCTTCATCTTTATTAATTTCAAGATGTGACTGCTTTTGAAGTTGATTCTGATCAGCAATACTTTGAAATTACTAGAAAATAGTAAATGATATGACAAAGAATGTTCATACCCAATTTGAGAGCAAAATAGCAGAAAAAGGCCAGGAGGCTTTTTCACCTATTAGGAAGACATATTTATCACAGTTCCCCTTGATCTTACTTTGCGTTACAGCTTACAATTTTGCTTGTGAGAAACAAGAAGTGCTTACACATTATGAGTTGGAATATTTGAAATTTAACTATGCCAATGGAATCATTGAAATCTCAAATGAGATGTTAGAGAAATCATTTCTAAACATAACCTACTTCCTTCTAAACATAACCTACTTCCAACAAAGTCAGAAAACAGCCTTCCAATACGAAGATCATATCTCCTGATACGGCAGTCAGCAGATCCTGTGAGAATCTCGTGATCTGAGACCTGAATTGTGGTGACACTGTCCTTTGCTTCATCCATCACCTGAAACATGACCACCAACAGATTCTTGTTACTAATGGCCAGATATGGTTTTTGAGCATGAAATTTATATTTTTTGCACAGCCAAGTTAGATCTATTTTTTTTTCTAAAAATAATTCATCAAGAATCCTCTTGATAAAATTCATTAAAGTTTTTTCACTTGTATCAGCCAACACCCATGTGATTAGCAAATACAGTTGACTCCGCTTAATCGCATTTTCACAGGGAATCGAATTTTTTCTCTATAAAAGTCACTGGATAATCGCCTCTCACTCCGGATAATCAACCACTTTTCAGCACCTGTGAATTCATAGATCAGCGGTTGAAAGATTGCCAGTTGACAAACAAATATGTACACAGACAGTTTAACTGCGCGAGGGATTGCAGACCAGTTAACTGAGTGACAGCTGCCACGCCGAAATAGGTGTGATAAGCCTTTCCTCCCCACCCCCTCCCGTTGTCCCCCTACGCGATGCATCACCGCCGTCTCCCGTCTGATAATGCTAATGCGCCGAAAGTCATATACACTCCTCCCCCCACGCCTTCTGTCTCAGAGAGGCGGAGAATGTAAACATCATATTAAGTATGTCTGGTGGATTTCGGCTAGATCAGAGAACATCAAAGAAATTTAATCCTATTACCAAAAATATGGCCAAAATTACCTTCCCCCCTTAATCGCTTCTCCGCTTAATCGCCCACTTTTTCCGTGATCCTGTGGATGGGCGATTAAGCGGAGTCGACTGTACATACAAGAAAATGGCATCTGAAATCTGAAATTTTAACAAATTCTGAATCTTTAAGCTCCTTATTGAATTTTAAGAAAGGGAAAAAGTTTAATATTTGAAATCATCATCTAATTGTCTACAAATTACAATAAACGAGCCCTTTTAAGCATTCAAGAAAAAAATGTAAGAAATTATGCATCACAGATTAGATTCTACCATCGGAGAAACTACATTTTTGTTCATTTTTTGCTCTAAAGTTGGTACAGTATAATCATAAAAATTATGAATGGCTTACAGTTTTTCTCTGTGTATTACAGTTTTTCTCTGTGTATTACTGTACACATTTCTTTGCCTAGTTTATGTACAAAAAAAATTAAGAAAACTGGTTGAAAAATGGTAAAGTTTTAGTGATTTTTGTCTTAAAATAATTAATATACTATTCCTAGAAACCTACAGTGTTAAAATCATAACAATAGTAAAAAATATATAAAGCGAGTTTATAAGATTTTCCAGGTACTTTGAATTACATGTACTTTGAACACTGAAATCTTAATATGTATCCATTATCACATTATCTATCTATAGCTGATGTCAGGTAAATCAACCTCACTTGAACCACTGTCATGAACCAGTTTTCTTGCTTGAAACAAATCCCGCTGCTTTTTTGTGTATAAACGGAATAGATTAGACTTCATGTCAGTTCACTGAATAATGTTCATGAGATTATAATATAAATTATTAACCCTATTTTGCCCCCGTGGGTCTGAGAGACTCAGAGCACCTGTTTTTGTGCCAAAAAAAAAATAGAAAAAATTAATATTTTTTGCCCAAATTTTGACTCATCTCCTAAAATATTATGGCATAACGTGATCAAATCATTTTTTCTCAATGGTCAGTGAGTGACTGACCACAGACCACATTTTTGAAACACCCGATTTTGCGCTCGTGAGGCCTGTGAGACCCAGACTCCAGATATAAAATTTTATTTACCCACCCAATTTTGCACCCGATTTGTTTCTCGAGAGGTCTCTCAGACCCAGAGGCTGACGATACTAGCGATGTGCGAGTACATATTTTCTTCCTATATACAGTGGAACCCGCTTAAGCGGGACGCCCGCTTTAGTGAGACGAATGCCTGGGGAACGGATTTTCTGCTATTTAAATCTATACACGTGAGCGGGACGGCGACCCGCTTATGCGAGACGACTTGGAGCCAGATTTCCATAATATACACGCTTTTAGACAGAAATGCTGCAAACTGTCACTGTCGTACTGTGTCTCAGTGCTTGTTTACCTTTGCCTATCAGCTGAAAACCTGAGAGTAGTGAGAGTTACAAAGAAGCTTGTACCGACGGTGCTGATTACCCCCCCTTATGTTACGTGAGAGGTGATTGACACTACCTCCCCATAGCTTTCTGTCAGGCAGTTGACCCATCGGCGCATGCAGGGACGAATCAGAGCGGACATCCTAGTCGCTGGTCATTTAACCCGTGCAACGGATCAAGATTAAGTAAGCCCCGCCCCCTGTCACCCACACTTTATCCTTTCTTCAGCTTGGGCAATGACTGACACCTACGAGCCTTACCTGCGCTATTGCACAACACTCGACCGAGGTGTCGTTCACATAGGCATGACCACCACTTGTATTGCATAAAGGCTTTTTGACACACGCCGCTCGCGCCGCGCTCTGACCAGATATGGAGCGAGAAGTGTGCCGCTTATCTTTGCCGGTGTTTACGATCATGTAAATTCGATCCCAAATTAGCTTTGATCACTTGAATGGGGGGCGGCAAACATTTCAGAGATATAAGACTTCTCATATTCTCTCAAGTTTTATTTTAACATGACTTATTTCTCTCCCTCTGATGTAGACATGTCCTAGTCTTTAAAAGATGCTTCTCTGAAGCCAACCAAAAATTCCGTTCCCCACAAAGAATGACTAATAATATGCTCTGCGAGTCTACTGAAAATGCAGTTAGACTGCAATAAGTATATTTTAAACAGTACAGATACAATTTAAATCTGATCCGTTGTCACACCTCACTAGCAACACTTTGGTCCCTTAATTTGAATCAAACACACAACTATCTCAGAAATCACTTTAAAATAGATAGTCTGCCTAAGCGGGACGCCCGCTTAAGGGGGACGATTCGTCTGGAATGGAGCCGTCCTGCTTAAGCGGGTTCCACTGTATTCCCTTTGATCTTTTTACTTGCTGAATGTATTGATTACCTGATATATTATAATCGATACTTTCGGACATGGCATCAACACTGCATATAAAGTTGTATGTCTTGCCCAGTAGTCAGTGTGCCCTCGGTCAGTCATTTTAAGAGAGTGTCAGTGAGCAGTTCGTACGTGCCAACTGAGCTCACTAAACAAGCCTGGTGTCCTGTTTTGGTCATTTTGGTCTGCCTGTTTCTCATTGTCGCAGTAAATCTCAATTTCTTAGCCTTTCAACAATGTTGTTGCAAGCTGTGTACGATATAATGCTAATGACTTGAAATTCTCTCGCTTGCTCGTAAAGTTATTCTTCAACTTATTTTGGCACTGAGACTGACATAAACATGAATTGTTCGCTCATAAAAATGTGCTTTCTGGACAGCGCGCTGCAGTTAGCAAAGACTTTTGCAGGAGTTTATTATCAATTAAGCGTGCTAACTAAAATCTGTAGATTAAAGGGTGGTTTCTACGGGCAAAAAAAATTGTTTTAATATTGAGATTCTTGTTTAAGAATGTTGGCAAAGTATACCATTTTAAATCTTGTGTTATTTCTTAGAAATGGCCATATTTACTTACTCCATGACAATTAGTATAGTCATTACTGTTGCATGCATGCCATGTGAAGTGACGCCAGTAAACCTGACATGTCCACAGACAGTTACAGCTGTTTATTCCAAAAGCATTGACATAATCATAATGGGGAACGAAGCGGCGGCTGAGATCGCTGATATCTGGGACGGGACATCAAACTTTTCAAAGAGTAGCGCCGAGATCGATGTTGTCCAAAACTGGACACGGACACCCCCNCCCCCCCCCGCCCCCCCAAAAGGGCCAGCGCCAAGACAGACACATTCGAACACAGGCACACCCACATACACATCACACGCATTTTTAGGAAGTGCACACTAGAAGCAGGAGTCTCAGGTCTGGAGGAGCATGAATTTCTGCTTAAACTGAAGACTGTGATCCCAAGCCCTAAAGGGAGACACCAGCCCATGCGATGCACACATTCCACTTTAATATTTCACAATATTAAAGTGGAATGGCAAGCTGCTGAAATCAAAGTATTATATTGCTACAAGGAAACCACAGTATTGTTACACGTTGATGCACAGCAAATTTACACGATACATTATATCTATGTGCAAACCTAACAACAATCTTCTTGTTTACACCAACAGGCACACTTTGTCACCTTGGAAGAGCTAACTAAGGCCACCTACGATGAGCGCCATGAGGGTGGAGGAAAAATGCGATCCAAGAAAGTTACCAAGAAAGTTTAACAAAATTTTCATTGTGACCACGAATCAAGAGGGAGTAAAACTGGAACTAACACTTGAGATACTTGTGCGCTTTTGATTGTCTCGTTCGCACTCTCTTTCTTTATTCCTTTCTTATGACATGATACTTTCTACGCAAGAACCACACACTCATGCACGGAGAAGCTTATTCCTAACAGTGTAATACAGTAAGGACGGGGGGGGGAGTCGATATCCAGTTCTGGACAACAATGATCGCGGCACGACTCACTGTTGTCCTGTCTTGGACAACGAGGAGATGGTGGCCGCGGTCTGTTCCGCTGATGTCCCGTCCCAGATTCAGCATCTTGGCGCCGCTTCGTTCCCCATTATGTCACCGCTCTTGGAGCAAACAGCTCTAACTGTCTGTGGACGTGCCAGGGTATACTGGCGTCACTCCACCAGCATGCATGAAACAGTAATGACTATACTAATTATCGTGGAGTTAGTAAACATGGCCATATCTAAGAAATAACACAAGACTCAAAACGGTATACTTTGCCAACATTCTTAAACAAGAACCTCAATTTTAAAACAACATTTTGGCTCTGCTATTATTTATTTGCCCGAGACCACCCTTTAATCTGCAGATTTTAGTTAACACACTTAATTGATAATAATCTCCTGCGAAAGTCTTTGCAAACTGCAGCGCACTGTCCAGAAAACACATTTTTACGAGTGAACACTTCATGTAATTGTAAGGCTCAGTGCCAAAATAAGTTGAAGAATAACTTTACGAGCAAACGAGAGAATTTCAAGTCATTAGCATTATATGGTACACACCTTGCAACAACATTGTTGAAAGGCTAAGAAATTGAGATTTACTTACCTCTTGCTGCGACAATGAGAAACAGGCAGACCAAAATGACTGAAACAGGACACCAGGCTTCTTTAGTGAGCTCAGTTAGCACGGATGGACTGCTCACGCTCTTAAAATGACTGACCGAGGGCACACTGACCATTGGACAAGACATACAGCTTTATATGTAGTGTTGATGCCATCTCCAAAAGTATCGATTATAATATATCGGGTAATCGATACATTCAGCAAGTAAAAGATCAAACGAAATATATAGGAAGAAAATGTGTACTCCCACATTGCTAGTGTCGTCAGCCTCCGGGTCTGAAAGACCTCACGAGAAACAAATCGGGGGGTGTCAAGGTTTTCTCTCTCTGAGAAGTCTGGTCGCACAGGCCTCACGAGGAACAAATCGGGGATGTCAAGTTTTTCTCTATTTGAGAAGTCTGGGTATCACAGGCCTCACGGGGTACAAATAGGAACAGGAACTAGCGAGGTCAAAATAGGGTTAAAATACGGGAATATAAAGTATTTTTAAATCTCCAGTCACTTTTTGTTTTTATTCAATCATAGTCACTCTCCCTAGTAATAATCATCCTTGTGTTGTTATTCATTATTAGATCCAACCAACTGTGGCATGCTCTACTGCATTACATAGACTAGTCCTGGTTCCCATGCTATGAACTAGACTAAGGTAGGTGAAATTCTTTTCCTTCACAATTTTTCTTTATCATAGATAATCAAAATATGCTTTATATGAAAATGAGCTGGCTGGCCCTGTGAATTTGTTATTAAGCATGTTTTAGTTATTTTATCAACTGGCGTCCTCACTGTAAACATTTGGAAATGATGTGTAGGTCTTGCATACCTCTTCATTAATCTTTTGTGAAAGATGGGAAAATTTTACAGTGTGTGTGTTCGGTCTGATTATATTAATATTTGAAAAGCCTCAGCTTGAGCCAATGAACATTCAGCTAATTCCTCAAGCATTTTATGCTTAAAGTATGTTTCCAGTCTGATTTGACATTTTCTACTGGTTTGCTAGAAAGTAGCATGTACATTGTACGAGCAAGATCATAAACTGAACCTCTTTTCAAGAGCTGCACGGGATTTAGTTACAATTACAGTAACAATTTTATTCTCACCTTACAAGCAATGAATGTCTCTTCTGTACTCAAAAATGCTGGCATAAAAGAGGGAGACCCTTCTGAATTTCTGTGCTGAATCTGGTTGTGACATTGTGAGTCAAAGCCAAGATAAGGCAAACAAACTTTATTGTGACTCCAAATTCAAACCTGCTGCCAGCTGTTACTGATCTAATGTATTGCATTGAAATAGGGTCTGAGTCTGGTCCACTACATTTTGCATGTTGCCACAGTTTCTTGTATATTCTATCATGCTCATTAGTACTATGAAATGTGACCAGCAGTAATCTGAAAAACAAACATAGACTACTGCAAAAATACTCCCAAATCCTGAACTACTCTTTTTTTTTTTTCAATAAACCATACTCTCTCTCATTTGCAATAAATCAGTTCCTGCAGAAGCAACTCCACCCCACGCTTACTGAATTCAGGGCCAGATATGGGCTTGCTATTGATTACTCACCAATCACAGCATGATATTTCATATCAGATATTTCATATCACACGACCATGGCTATCATACTATGAACTAGACTGAGTTTGATCACCCTTATCCTTCTTGTTTTATGGATAATCTGAAATAAGTTTTATGAAATGATTCAGTAGGTCCCATGAGTTTTGTGTTGAATGTGTATAAGTGTACATGTTACCTGTATGGGTTGATTTTTGCGACTCCTAACATCCCATGCTCTCACTGAACAGTCTATTGAACCAGAAAGAATGACTGTTGATTCCTCATTGAAACAAACGCAGTTGACAGTACCTGGTAGGGGAGTTAAAAAAACATGGAAAGCATAATATATGAAAAGTCACATATGACACACAGCATCAGCTAAGAATATCAGTATGTGTGCTAATTCCTACTGACATTGTATGCAGTCTTTTCTTAAATGATAAACAACAGTGATAAATGCAACACTGTCATTTTCCAACCTATATTTCATCCACAGTTTTTCTTATCTTTCTCTTTGTACCATTAACTGAATGAATTACAGTTAATTAAACAAAGGCTAACGTCACACATCTAGAATATAATCATTCCCCTCACTCCCTTGCAACAACAACCTGCATCCAAGACCTGCAATAATCTGAGGCATGCTAAGTCATATGCTGCTTGCAAGTGCCCATACCATGGTCATTGACTCTTGGTAGCACAGAGTAGATTCTGATTCCTTTGAGCTTCAGCTCTTGCTTCAGTATGACTTTGATCCATACTCTGGAGGCAGAGGTGATTAGAGAGTCATCAGCTTGACTGGGCAGCCTCACACCCACATATCCACCCTCCCCCACTTTTTTTTTT
>JAWQUT010000722.1:38731-56568 GCA_033807755.1 Ellobium chinense
GAGAGAGAGAGAGAGAGAGAGAGAGAGAGAGAGAGAGAGAGAGAGAGATAAGCCAAGGAGCAATAGGGTGGTGGGATAAGAATCTAGGAGAAAACAGGGGGTAAGAACAAAAAAAAAAAAGAGGCTAATGGAGAGAGAGAAAGAAAGAGCAGCCAGGATGTTTTTGTCCCAAGTCTCTGTTCATTACCTGCCTTCTCCCATTTTTTTCTTAGCAACTCAGGCTCTCACTTTCTCTTATTGCTTCTTCTCTCTCTCTCTCTCTTTCTCTCTCTCTCTTTCTCTCTCAACCCCAAAGACATTATAAATGTAACGTCTTTGCTTCACCCTTGTGCCCACCCATCTATCCCCTCTCTCCCCCTCCCTCTCCCCATCTCATTCCTGTTGCTTTGCTCAACATGGCATATCCATGCTGTGGTCCATTTCATTTTTTTCTTTGATCATTAAGACCGGTTCTTTATTTCCAAACAATAAAAGTTATATATTAAAAGATTTCACAAGTATTCTCCAAATTATTCCCATGATCATCTCTGACCAACATAAGGGTATGAAACTATTTTTGCGTATATATTCCAGCTGTTTGACTGGCTCCTCAAAGCATGTTGACTGATTTCTGATTAGTGATGCAACTAGCATCGCTCCTGAGCGCAGGAAACACTGCCTGAGACGATACGTAACTGTCAGTCAAATCCTATCCTGCTGTGCAACAATAATCTAAATGTGCTTCTCAGGCAAATGATAGAGTCAGAATTGTAGACCAATGAGAGCTCATTAAAAAATACAGGGAAAAAAAGGCACAGATAACCATATATAGTCCATGTATACATTAATAAAACAACTCACTCAGTGCTCAGACAGATGCTTCTTTATTAAATATTTATCCTGCCTTCTCTAAGATAACAGCATTGTGATCAAAGGCACTTGTTCAGAGTCTTCAACAATAGACTTATTGGTCATATATGAAAAAAAGGCATAAAATTTAGCACCAAGGAAAGTTATTGCATGTGGATAATTCTCTTCGCATAACAACTACTAGTTTGCCTCTCACTTGATGTCATGCCTCATTCCCATGCTGACCAGATGACCAGTCATGGTGGCCTGTACGCGCTTGGTGTGAAAATCCCCACTTTCAAGCTGCATTTTCTCAGAAGCACTCGGGCAAAGGAAATGTGTAAGGGGAAAAAATATTGTGGTTTTTAAGGCTATGCCCTGTTCCTTTAAAGTTATAGACGAATGTAAAATGTATATACAGTGAAACCTCGCTATACCGCCACCCGTTATACCGCCATTCCCGCATACCGCCAGCTTTTCACCGTGGAACGGATCTGACACCTATACAAAGTCACTAAAAATCTCGTTATACCGCCATCCGCCAACAGTTTAACTGTTACATTCATAACTTGAGTATAGTAAATATTGCTCGTTATACCGCCAACGTAAATTTAACCCCCACTCCCCACTCCCCACCTCTACCTAAATCCAGCTAACAGACGGAACATCACTTGGCGCCACAGTCTGTGCTTGTTACTCAAACACCAATCCTACTACACACTCTCCGGATGTGTAATGTGTAGTAGTCAACTTCTTTTCTTATCATTCTCCAGCTTGACACATATACGCTTCCAACCCTTAGTTCTTGCTTGTTTTTAATTTTAACTCTATTGTTTTAAAATCAACTCAAGTCCTTAAACAGAAAGAACAACAACAACAAAATAATACAAATGAAAGCAATGTAAACTTCAAAATGACAACGAAGGTTTATGCCTAGCGAAGAGATAAGGGAGATAACTGCATTATTTTAGACATGTTAGCCAGTCCAATGTTGGTAAATCACTTATTTCCCTTGTTCTACATGGCATTTTCGTTGTACCGCCATTCTCGTTATACCGCCACTTTTTTGTTTGCCCCTTACTTGGCGGTATAACGAGGTTTCAGTATATATTGACTTACAGTAACACTGCACAAAATTACCTGCATGATCTCTGTACTTTCTCACAGCTTGACCTGTTGATACATCAAAGAGTACAACTGTTTTGTCCATGCCTCCTGAACAGATATGAGAGTTATCGCCAGAGCTCTGGGCATCCAAAACCTCATAGCCATGACCTGTGTATGTTTTCAAGTGTAGACCTCTGAAAGGGTTCCACAGCTTCACACTCTTGTCACTGCCACAGGTCAAACAATAGCTGCCATCCACTGAAATTGTAAGACTGCTTTAGGATCTTAGTTTAAAGAAATTCAAACAAGAGTGAAAGATAAAGAAAAAGAATCTGTTTCTCAGCTGTCAATATCAATTACCATGTTTACAAGTTTTGTGGTGTATAGGGTGCTTTAGAATGCTGCTTGCTGAAACAGTCCCACAAGTGATCTACTTTTAGCCGCGCCATCCCAAACGGCAGCTGGCGGTTATCTCCATGCCTGGGTGAAAAGTCAGATCGGTGCTCCCTTCAATTTTGACTATCAGGTTGCTAGACATAACCTAGAAGTTCGCTTGACCAATGCCTCAGAACAAGCTTGAGGTACTTGCTACTTGGACACAGGAAAGAACATTGTGAAGATCTGAAGAGAGCATTTTTTTTTTCTTCCTTTTCCAAAACTTTTATTTCTGAAAAACCACTACTTTAAACATGCAGTCAAGTACTATTTGGTAATGGTGCAGTCAAGAACTATTTGGTAATGGTGCTACAGTCAAGAACTATTTGGTAATAGTGCTATGAACTATTTGGTAATGGTGCTAATGGTGCTACGAACTATTTGGTAATGATGCTACAAATCAACAGAACCCTTGTATTTCTTTCTCTTTCATGTACGCTATAAGATTCAATTCATTTTACAGAATTCCTGCTGACAACCAAAGAAAAAAAAAATGCAGCCTGTGATTGATGATTACAGAAGCTAGTGGTTATTCTGTGCAATGCAGTGCAATATCAGTGAACCAGTAAATGGGTTGTGTCAGATGTTCTTGCCTAATCCAGACTTTAGACAAACAGAATTATCAACATAAATATTGATATTATCACTCAGAAATGCGTAAACATTCACCTATCCACAAATCCACAAACACCCCAGTACACACACACAGACATGCACACAAAAAGATACACACACATGTGTGTACCACACTCACACACCTGCACATGCCCATACATATTACAACAGAATTCGATATAAGATATGCCCTTAGTATTATACCTATTATTGAGGTATACTTGTTAGACTTGTTAATACTTGCTGCATTAATGAAATGATAGAATCATAATGAGTCCATGCATGTGAAATTCATACTCAATAACAAGACAAGCTACACTTTCTAAATGATTCGATACTGAATATCGAGGTCCCACTACATGTTTTACAATGCATGTTGGTTAGTATCAGTATTACCCACTAATTAACTACACACAAGAGGGGAGGAAGGGGAAGTCAAGAAATTCAACATCCTTATGTACTATACAATGACACGTTGATATTAAGTTATTATGTCAATAGTATAGGTATATATCTCTTTATTAGGTATGAATTTCTATGCGCACATTCAGAAGTCCTCGATAAGTACAACATATACTTTTTTTATGTGCCGAGGGACATATGATACATAGGACTTTTTTAATGAAATGATTATTATAAAATTTTTAAGAACGAGGTAGGCCTGAGCCATGGGTTCCAGCCTCTAATGCTAAGATCACACAGATCTGTCCTTCCACTCCCTGAGTGAAGAAGTTGGCATATTGAGATAGATCTATGGATTACATTGATTTCGTGGGAATATCCCACAGAAGAACAGTTTGATGAAATAGATCTAGGTCATCAAAACACTTTTAGCCTCATGAACGTCATTTTCTCTAAGCTCCACAAAGAGCTGAACACTAGCCTCGACCAATGTTATGCACCAATATGCACTTTGACCCTCAGCCTCGCCAGGTAGCCTCCGACTGATGACGTGGGTTGTAACTGAACTTAGAACACGTCAAGGTCCATATGCAAGATCTGAAGTAGCCTAAAAGAGTGGCTTATTATCAAGCAAACGGAAATAAATGGATGAAGCATGAAAAAGCATGAAAAACCTGGACCACAGCGAGTGATTAAAAATTAAATTTTTTAAAAAAGAAAAGAAAAAAACACATATGGTCCTCAATTTTACACAGCTCAAGCTCCATCTTGAAAAATCCAGTTCACCTGCGATATCAACCGAAAACAACTATGAGTAGAGGAGGGTACCTTGTGCTGGTTGTACATGTCTTTCCCCTATCACTTTGATCTAAACTCTGTTGAATTGATCAAGGAAAAGCTGGCAAATTAGAGGAACAGAACCAGAAAAACAATAACAGTAGCATTTATTATATGTATCAAATTTCAGACAGAAAGTCTAACTTTAGGCCCATACCCATTCAGCACTGCAATTTATCCATTTATCCATATTGTATATATGTCTAACTATGCGCATAAGTCATAAGTTTGCTTTTTAGCAAACAAACATTATCTGTGTGTGATTTCCCTGAATCACTTCAGTAAGGGAAAATGAATATTGGCAAACTACAAAAATTTTAATTTTTGAGATTTACACTGTAAAGCAATATTTTGTGTTTTTGATGGGGGCTTATTTAAAACGATCAAGATGAGAAACTATGACATGCTTCTATTTTTGCACATTATAACCTTGTTTTGAGTCAATATTCATTAGAGTTCATTACAATGAAGCCTTTATTACTTTACAATAAATTGTAGAAAATTACCCCGAATAAGAATATATATTGTATATCTTATAGTCTAACTTTCTTTGGGGATTTCTCAAACTAGTGGGCAATTTTTTTTTCAACAAAATATATTCTGGAAAGGGAAAATGAATATATTTTTTTTCAAATGTGTGCGACCTCATATATAAATATACTAATCGAAGATAGGTCTAGTCTATTTCGCTATAAAAAAAACGTCATCCATTCATTTCCGACCGTTCTCTAGTCTAGACTTTTTTTTAAAGACTAGACTAGTCTATACCTTAGCTTAGCCTTTAGGCCAGGAAACGTTAGGAATCATTATACATCTTACCATTAAACCTTACAGATCTCACTGCACCCTGTTTACAATCTAGTGTCTGTGTCTTTTTGTTGGGGACCGACATTTACCTAGACTAGTCTATAACTTTCTGCCACAACTGAACCATAATACTAATTGCGAAAATGAAAGACTGGGCCGGAGCCGCCGGAGCCCGTCGTGCTTTTTAGTTAATCCAGCTTCGGACTTCAGAATATTCGCAACTGCTTTCATTTTAGAATTTCATCACTGGGCAAAGAAAGGCCGACAAAGGAAGACGGTTAGGCCTACGTGCTGGAGAATTAAGACTAAAGATACTGAGATGCAGGATAAAGATAAGGGGAGAACGAATATGAGATGGCTTCGGTTAGACTGAAAGGAGGGCGAGAGAAACAGGTCCGGTTATGATGGCAAGAGGAAGCGTATGAGATTGTAATGAGTAGATGATGAAAAAGGAGTCAAAGTTGGGGGAGGATATACAAAAAATCATGGGAAAAAGACAAGGTAAGGGACAGGGAAGGTGACGACGAAAACGAGGTGGGGGGGGGGGGGGGGGGGGGGGGGGGCAGGNGGGGGGGGGGGAGAGGAGTTTTATGCGGACTATTAATTGGATAGGGAAAATGTGGATGAGACAGTATGAATATGGACGGCATTAGAACTTGAAAAAAAATCGAGCCGAGTTTACCTTATTCTGCGGCTCGATTAATCGACTCAGTGAGTCAGGATCGACTCTAAAGATCCGATCCTGAATCTCGAATTTTAGTTCCGATCTTGGCACGCCATACGTTCATCGCAAGATTAGAGAGGGCTGAGTGTCGCAGCTTCTATGAATGCAAATTAAGGGAGGTTGTTTATGGTAGATAATAGGGATGGGAAGAAGAACAGTTAGCAGTAGAAGTAGGGACGTGCTGAGAGGAGGGACAGGGCGCACGCTGAAGTTTGGAATGGTACCGTCAATCAATGCTAATTGGTTGAAAAATACTCTGATTTATGTCTGTCTCTCTGTGTGCATGTGTGAGTGTCAGTGTATGAGTATTCATGGAGACACAAGAATTTCAATTACAGAATAACTGAAAGGGCTACCCGTTTCTGGCGTTTTCGCATAGTTTTCTTATTTTTGCCTAGTGCTGTCAAATTACACTTATTATATTTTTCATATGGTTTTATGACAATTATATTGTTTCTTATGTTCTTCGTAATAAAATGAGAACGATAAATGAAATAAAGAAAAACAAAAAAAAAAAAAAAACCTTCAAATGAAACGGCTCTCCATGCCTGTCCCGAGGAGGGTGATTGATGCTGACACTGTATAATCAGACCGTCGTGCAAGTCGGCATCACCGATCTTTAGTCGATCCTATAGCTGTATTACCAGCCTTTTCCTCACGAACTGAAAAAAAACTCGAGTTCAAAAGCTCGAGCTTTAGTCGATCTTGTGGCTGCTCAACTAGCCTTTACCGTGGACTCTCTTTCCCTGACGAGCTGAAAAAGCTCGAGTTCAAAAGATCGAGCTTTAGTCCATCCTTACGTTCCTTGCCGCCAAAAGATCGAGCCGAGTCGACTTTTCAAAATGAGGGATCGGCCCATCACTATCACGAATAAGGAGTTGTGAAGGGATCAAAAAAGAGGGAAGGGGGAAGAACAAAGTAACGCGAGCAGCGGGAAGTGAGCGGAGAGAGAGATGGGGGATACTGTCGAGGAGCCGAAAGAAGAGTACAGTACGCACAGAGGAGAGGCAGGACAGAGGACGAAGAAGAGGGCAAGGGCAACATGTTATGGGTACGAAAATGAGAAAACAGAAGGAGATGGACAACGAGAACGAAAACGAGACAACGTTACGACGAAAGAAAGGAGGAAAGCAAGAAGGAAAGAGGATGATGTGAAAAAGGAGAGTAGGATGACAATGGACGAAGCAGCCTGATTAAGAAGAGGACGGCAACAGACGGCAGGATGTCAAAGATGAGAACAATCAAGACACGAAGAAGAAAAAGAGAGGAAAATAGAAGGGAGGGGGTGAGGAGGCAGGAGAAATACACAAGGCCATGTGGAGGAGGTGGAGGAAAACGAAAGTGTCCAAATGCCTTGGGAGAAAAGAAGGATGATGGATGAGAAGGAGGAAAACGATGTGATGGAGAACTAAACAAGAAAACGAAATGTAGAAATGGCGAGTTACTGATGTGAAAAGAAGAGAATGGGTGTGGGTGCCTCTCTGAGAATCAGAACGCAAAAGGAGGAAATAGACCCAGGAGGCCGGTGAAAAAGAGGACATCATAGGGACACTAATTTCACAGCAATTTAATCCAGTACCTAATGCCTGAATATGTTCCCTTATTTCCACATGCGAACCTAGTGTTCACCCGTGACCCCGACATATTTCCCGACTGCTCACATATCCATCCATCTATCTTCTTACCTACCTACTGTACTTACTTACCTATCTATTTACTGTACCTACAAGCACCTACTTGTCTGTCTGTCTGTCTGTCTGTCTGTCTGTCTGTCTGTCTGTCTGTCTGTCTGTCTGTCTGTCTGTCTGGCTGGCTGGCTGGCTGGCTGGCTGGCTGGCTGGCTTACTGGGTCACTGGCTCACTGGCTGGCTGGCTGGCTGGCATAAATCCATTTCACATCTGAGTTTTTGCTCCGTCCTTCTCCTTAACAGCATTACAATTTATTTCCCGCTTTTTTTTTTCAAAATCTCACATCGTCGTTCTGTTTTTACACTTTTCTTAAAGTTTTCTTTCCCAACTACTTCAAACCATCCAAGACCTCAAATGTCCAGTTCTCCTACTCTTACACATTATTTATTCCTCTCCCACCTCTTTCTATGTTCTCTCGGGTTCATCTCACTGCCCATCTTATTCACACTCATAACGTCTTCATTTCTCAGTCCATTATTAATGTCACTATTGTTATGTTGTTGTCGTACGTGGTGGTGGTGCTGCTGCTGTTGCGTCTGTCAGTCTCAACTTTCTCTCCTGCTACTCGTAGGAAGGAGGCTTTCTATCAAAAGTCGTTGCTATGGTCTCTGCGGTGCCCAGCCGAAGTTAGAGAGGAATCGGAGTGTGTGTGTGTGTGGGAGGGGAGGGAGGAGGAGGGGGAGGTTAGACTGGTTTGAGGAAAGTAAAAGTATTGAGTGAAAATGACCTACCATACCGCCTACCACATCCACTTCGTCTCCACCATTACCATTTTCAAATAATCGTCTCGCTCAGTCTCAGGTGACCTGGGAACCCTGGTTTAGGTCTACATATTGAATCTGTTAATGAGCTGTGGCCTTATGCATAATCCATACGTTAGTTAATGTATTGCGTTAATCACCTTGAACACAACTACTGTATTTGAGAGTTCCCGCAGTTCGTTAACTAATGTACAAATTATGCATACGGCCACTGAACTGTTACCATGACTCCATGCAAGAGACGCATTTCGGAGAGAGAATTTGAGTTCGACAAAGCAGCACGACGATGCTACGAATTGGACTACGGATTACCACATACATGTTATCCCTTCGATATGACTGGATTGTGGTAGGCAGTGATGAGCAACCTAGTGTGAGCATTCGGGAAGTGTGTTAGGGTCACAGGTGAATACTAGGCCCGCACGCGGAAGTAAGGACCGATTCAGGCAATAGGTATTTAAGGATTAAATTGCGGTGAAGTTAGCGTCCCGGTAATGTAGTGGTAACACGTTCAGACTTGCAAGCTGAAAGAGCCTGGTTCGATTCCCGGCAGGGACAGGAAATTTTCTAGGGTAGATTTTTTTTCGGCCTTTCTTCTCAAAATTGTTCATTCACAGTAATTTGGTAAAATCCCTGGTGACACACTTCCCTAAAATAATATGTAACATCTCAAAAAATATCCGACAGTTAGAATGCTAGACTATATGCCTTGCCACGCGGATGCCTTGCCACCTGGTTACACTAGCATTGCTAAGCAACAGTGTCAATGCAAGGTCAATCGGTGATGGAAAATTTTAAGTTAGCAGCAGCGGCAGCAGCAACAAAACATCATCATCAGCAGCAACAAAACATCAACAGCAGAGAGTTGCATCAGCACCTCCTCCGAGGGAAAAGACTAAAGAGCACTGTAATAACAATATGTTTGTGTCACGATGAGTTAATGATGTATCTTGCTATGCCCTACAATGATATGTTGATGTAAAACCACCGCAAACGGCGCAAAGCTACCCACTCATTGTCCATTATTTCCCACATCAACACGAAGTCCGCGGGTTCAGATATGAGGCTAGAGTAGAAACCTCTGACACAGTAGCTCTCGTCCGCGTTATCTCATTATTTTCCATTTGGTTCAGCCTAGTTTTTAGTCTCCGTCTACGTCTGAGCGCAGTCAAGCCTTCATCTGGCTCCTGCGAGGCTCTTATACATTCTCCCACGAGACTGGCTGACATCTGCTTATAACTGCAACTGGTTGAGGCTCGAGTTTGACTAAAAACCCATAGCCAAGCTCGCCACCCCCACGTTTCACCATCATTCTTCATTAACACCTTTCTTGATTTATTACATCTTCCTCTAATTTCATCAACCATTTCAACATCAGACTATAACACCCACAACGTATCTTTAACTGCAGTGGTGAACGAAAATGAAACGTGTACGCCCAGCATTCGTCTTCTTTATCCAGGGGTATAGATTTTGGAAATGTGGACGGAAAATCTTCCAGAGGTATTAAGATAGCTCCACATCGAAGGAAGTACAGTAATTCAGATTGGAATGGAGGCGTCCTGCGCATAGCGATTGGGGGGCACATTCAGAATACCTGCCAACCTTCCTCGGAAAAGGAAGGGGATTATTAGTGATGTGACCATTCTTGACATCTCTTGTGTGTGCATGTTTTTGTGTGGACAGAAACTGGCGAGCTTCTGACCGCGTCTATTGAACAACGACAACAACAACAACAACAACAACAACAACAACAACAACAACAACAACAACAACAAATACAACAACAACGGGACAAAAAAAAATCATCATTTCCATTAGGATTTAGATGTGATACCCTCTCTTGCTTTTGTTTGGGTTTGTTCCTTGTTACCGCAAACATTCCTGTTCCAGGTTATGAGTAGCAGTCATAGTGACACCTCGCAGGGAGCCCCTTCCTTCTCTATCAGTAACTTAGCAAAGTGAGTTCATGACACGTTATAAAAGTCTCCATCCACGACAAGCCAGATTTATAGCATGTCAGTGCACTAATATATAGCCACAAAACAACCAGCTTTAAAGTGTGGCTTAAACAATGGTCGCCTAGGCATGTCACGAATTCAAAGTGAAATCTCTTCTGTCTCACAAAGCAGCACATTAAATATGGGTTATATCTTAGCTTACATATGGGCGGGAGATGGGAGGACGGTATAGACTAACAAAGTAAAATCCAGAGGTGAAAAGTTCATCCGCGTGAAAATCAAGCAAAATGAAAGAGAATGGGAAAAGGGGAGGATGAAAGGGGAGGGAGGGCGGGAGGGGAGGGAAGGATACGGAATGAGGATGACTGTGTGCGTGCGTGCGCGTGTGTGCAGGTGTGTGTGTATGTGTGAGATGTATGCATGTGTGTGTGTGTGTGTGTGTGTGTGTGTGTGTGTGTGAGCGCGCACGTGCGCATATGAGCCCTAATGTTATAATCTAAATGGACCGTTGAATTTTGACCAGTGCAAAGTCCATCTGTTTTTCTACTGTATGTTCATTAAGTATCTATGTTGAACCAAGTTATCAGTGGCACGGCGACTGGTGGTGGCAATAGGGATGATGCCAGGGACGTAGCGTCCATGTAATCTATGAATCTGAGATTACCAAAATAATATCTATTTGTCTAAAACAGTTTACTTAATCTTCATGTTTTCTCAAATGTTCAAACATCACCTTCGTCCTATTTTACCTAGGAGCCATTTACAAGCATTGACAATAAGATTTTTGTCAACGGGAGATAGTTTTATTCGCCGATAATCTGAGAGACTACACACTGTCTGACAGATTCAGCGCTCCCATAGCCACAGTGCAATGCATCCAAAGGAAATGTAAAGAGGGAAACTTTTTAAAAAAGGTAGCAACTAATCTGAGGGAAAAATTTGCTTACCCGCTGTTCTGACGGCTTTTGTGTTTCTTTTTACACAAGATCTCCCTGCAAGACTTCCAGTTGTTTTTTTTTCTCACGGCTATGAGATGTTAATAGTTTAGATCGTACCAAGGATGCCAGATTTGGCTCTTTTGGTGCCAAAAACCAATTTAAAAAAATTCAGTTACTACTGTCTAAATCTTGCCCTTTCCCTTCCCACCCCCACCAAAAACCAAACAAGCAACGATAGGATATAAGTGCTAGATTACCAAAAAAATGCATCCTCGCTACGCCCCTGGATGATGCTGTGATGTTTCACACTTTGTGGATTTATACCACGCTCCTGTTGGTCCCATATATTTAACGGAATGCCGATTTTGCGATTTTATTTAATTATGCCTGAACAGAAATTAATTATTAAAATTTCGATCAGGCACATGACTCCATATTAGTGTAACCGGGTGGAAAGGCAATGTATATTCTTTAGTTCAGTATAAGGGGGAGGAGTGTGAGCCCAGTCTGGTAATTTTTATGATTTGTTTTAGATCTTAAATGATGTTACACATTGTGTGGGGAAGTGTCACACTAGGGATTTCACCAAATTACTGTGAAGGATCGATTTTAAGAAGAATGGCCGAAAAAAACATAACACCAGAAAATTTCATGGCTTGCTGGGATTCGAACCTACGATCTCTGAGCTTGCAAGTCTGAAAGTGTTACCACTACACCACAGTGGCACTAACTGCACAGCAATTTAATTCTTTAAATACCTACTACCTGAATATGTTCCCTAACTTTCATATGCAAGCCCAGTCATCACCCGTGACCCTGATACATTTCCCGACTGCTCAGACTGCCCCATGTCATGTCATCATGACAACTAAGAGTTCTCGATCAGTATGACGTCATTCGCATATGATATCTCAACTCCTGTACTTCAGTATAATCCACAATGAACCTGAGGCCATTCTTATATAGTTATCTCAGCTCTTCGAATACTATCTCCCACTTTGTCCTATGTCTCTGCCAAGTTGGCGACGTCGGGCCCTGGGGAAAGATGAGGATATCTTTCCCCGGCTGGGAGACAGGAGCGGAGCGAACTCGTGGCTGCTTTGAGGACAGGGCAAGGAAAAGCGAGGATGAGAGTAAGCAGGCGAGACTATTCAGTTTAAACCACTGCCTGGGAATTTCCGGAGCGATGTCCCTTGCTGTGGTGATCACGAGAATAAGAAATGAGTTTGTAAGTATAAACCAAAAGCCACAGAATAGCAAATAAATAGTAGCGTTAAGAAAGCCGGGATCTTTTTTCCGCCTCACCAAGAACTGCACCTTGTTTGGCTTGCGCGGAACCGCCTACCAAAGTCTCGGGCATGTGGAGAAATCATCTCGCCTGTCTGCATCCTCCCTACCTTTCCATGGGTCTGTATTACATTTGTATCTACACTTAACATAGAAGGCTCTATTGCCAGTAAGCAAAATAAACTACAAAGCATGAAGATATAAAGAAACGTGTATACAAGCTTCGAAACAGTAAGGATGATGTCCTGGGATTGTGATACATGATTTGTCCCATGCGGGCACTAGAGCGCAAAAGAAGAAAAAGGTCGTCCCGTCGTTCGTTTCTACTCTTTCCCTATATTACATCCACATCCTATCCTAAACCACGTGAATACATTTACATCCACAATTTTTTGCTTGTTTCATCGGAGGAGAAAGGTAATGTCGGTTTGGATTTCACAGCACTTTGCCCAGTGATCAGTGAAAAGAGTGGAAAACGAAAGAAAAAGGATCATCTGATTTTTTTTTTTTTGGCTGGGATTTGGGATTTGGACAGAGAAGCACTGACAACAACACCAGCAGGAACTTGTACTGTGTGTGGGTATTTGTCAGAAGCACATATAGGAATGAAGGACCGTCCGAAAGTGGATGATTAACGAAACACAATTTGTGACAGTATACTTTTAACGCGTTTGATCTAATCTTAATGCCACTGATTTACATGTTCATTATAATGTTCATATAAATACAGACTAGTATGGTTGGTGACGTAGACCTTTATATTTTGTTTCATAACGTTTCTGCCAGATCTCTCCCCTAATTGGATCTAAACTGTTTATATATGGATCATATATCTATTCATCCACTGTGATTGGGCAACCCTAAAAGGCGCCCAAACCGGCTATTCTTTATTCCTTCTCTATCCCTTGCTCTTATTCTCAAACTCTCATCTGACGCTTTTTACTAACTTCTTGCACTGCTGACCCTAAGACAACGTCATTTTAAGCCACACACATCCCTTCTTCTGAGATGGACGGATGGTAAAACGGGAAGGTAGATATTGTCAGACTCTGAGCTCAATGAGGCAGCTCATTAACTATATTAGTAATTACTAGTGGGAAGGGGTGAAAGGGTAGCCCACCAGAGTTCTAAATGCATCAATGTGGGCTATAGGGAAATAACTGTGGTAGGACGTTGATTTGGGAGGGGGGGGGGTAGAGAAAATGTGGCAATATCATCATGACCATTATCGTTTCACTATTGCTGCAACAACTCGTGTCAACCCTCTCCCTTCCCCCTCACTCCCACATACAATCACCACCATAACATAATTAATCAACAACATAATTATCTTAGAAAAGTTACAACGATCATCTGCAGCATCAATAATAAATGTAATAAAATCGCTATTCGGTATATTACGAGTAGATAAGCAGCAGCAGCAACGACAACAACAACAACAACAGTAGCAGCAGCAACAACATCAGCAATCGTTAACAAAAAATTAATATCGAAAATAAAGCAGGATGGAGCGAACTGCAACATGAGTACCGGTAGCCCAGTTAGGGAACTTAGCCTAGACTGCGCGGAGCGCCATAACTGTGAAATCCTCCCAATCAAATAGGGTCCTTTATATTTAGAAACCCGTCAGACGGGTATACGGACCATTCTGCTCAGGTGGGATCATAGGAGATCCAATGTGTTCTTCAGTTTGGTGGGCTTTCTCGTGCGGGGGGAGGCGAGTGAGGCGTTGTCGCTGATCGTGTATTTCCAGTGCGGATAAAAAGTTATTTCACTTTAAGTTTGAATCTTGGCGAGGGTGGTGTGTGAGGCGCGGCGATACGCCTTTTAAACGTCGCCGTCGTCGTGTGCTGTGTATTGTGCGTCGAGTTCTCTGTCATTCAGTAAAGTGTGTGGTGGGCGAAGCGGAGGACGTTATGGCCGTGACTTTATGTCTTTCTTTTACACAATGACACGCCTTCGGGATTCCAGCAAGGCTTTTATGTTAACGGAGTACACAAACAGATATGAGTAATCAAGTGATTTAGTATATATTATCGAGAGATGCCACAAGCCAGACACGACATGGACTTACCCATGAGTGATTGGAATATGTACTTGGACAAATGTTCAGGACTAAGTGACACTGTCATCGATGTTCGGTTAGTGATGTTGTAAATTGTCATGCTCTTATGGCTGACAAACTTGACATCAGCTGTGCCAGTGGAGTATACGCAGCTGCCAACTGAATTGTGAGTCTAGTTCACGTACAAACTTTGTTTAGAAACATTTAACTTTTATACTGTAGATACTACATGTACATCACATACAGATAACAAGAGAATTGCAGCGTATCTTCATTGACAGCCAGGTCATACGCCATTGCTGTCTTTGTGCTGGGAGACACTGACATCAGATCCTTAACCTAAGGCCGTAATTTAGACCTTTACACACGTGGAAATGATTTCGAGGGTCTGGAACATTCAGACGTGGTGTGGAAACCATTCTTAACTTTCATCGTGACAAGAGGTGCGGTGTACTTTCTTATCGTCCACCCTGATCACTTAGACTATACATTTAACGACCGCCTGTACTGGGATAACCACAGGGGTACCAGTTCAACGACTTTTTATGACTGGGTGAACCATGGTCAAATTCGTCACTCTGGGGTGAGACTGCCATTATATCCTAGATCAAAAGTTATTTTTAAGCTTCAGAGAACGCGACTACGTAAACTGATGACCACTGACGATTTAGCATGAATCTAGTGGGTACTTGAAACATTACTGTACTCAACACTCAGTCAACAAGATTTAAAAGTAACAATGGCATCACCGGAGATACAGAGCCTCAGCATACCACCACTTCACCAACAACCCAACCCAACACCAGAATGGGGCACAGACGTTGTTGCACTGAAAGATTTTTCATCGAAGAGACAAGTACCAGGATTTGCCAAGATCGTGAAAGGGAATTACATGACACTTGGATCTAATAAGTTCTCTTTCCAAAAGCAGCATCATGAAGTTTTCATACATTCTGTGAAGGTCGGGGTCAAAGTTTTGGCTCATTGTCTCCGCCGCGTGGAGGCCACGAGTGTCACTAGAAGGGGTATGCACAATGTGTACATGACTCAGAGATTATACGCCATAGATCAACGGCTGGCTATACCCATTTCGTATCAAGGCTGGTTTGAGCTTCTGTCCGAGGATGGGAAGTCCGCTAGGCCGATCACCAGTGTCCATGAGCTTTCTAAGGTCAAACCCGACAAATGTCTGGTACGTGAAAATATGAAAGCCTACCTCCTGAGCGAGGAGGGAACCCTAACATTTGACAGGACACGGGTTATAATAGCAGGTGAACAACTCATCCTTAATGGTGAAATTACATTGCCAACATCTATCGAAAACAAAAAGGTCAAGCTGCTACGTTGTTTTGACTCTAACGGAGATACCATTTACTTAAGCTTCGAGCAGAAAGGCATGTTTACACCGATTGCTGGTGAGGACGATTTTGCCGGTGTTTTTAATATCAGGGACGTGATAAGACGTTTCAGACTTCCATTGACCGTGAAACTTGTGCAGGGGGTGAGACCGAAGGTCGATCCCTCAAGGTTTACTGGACTTATACGTTTGGACTGGGTCTACACAGATGAAACGGCCTTTGTCTGTCCCATTGAAAAGAATCACGTAAGGCTCCTTCCCGTACCAACTGATGCAAACTTGCAGTTGGTATCAGCAACGAATCAACAAGCAATGAAAACAACCGAACTGTATCGTGCCATGATGATCAAATGTGGTCGTATGATAACGAATTACAATAATACGGTACATCTCATCGTACAGCCACCAGAGGTGACCACCAAAACAAAAGGTCGTTCAAACGCCAACATATATTCCATGCCATTTCAGTCAGAAACATTGGGTCCCAGCAGTGCCAGGGCCAGAGCTAAAGAACTGCGTTTAATGGACGACATCGACAACCTCTATGCTTATGTCCGGGACGGAGGCACACCTCCAACACTGAAGTCCAAATTCACCTACGACTCTGACGAGGAGAGTTATTGGGAAGAGCCAGCTTACGAGCCTTTGGATGATTTCCGAGCAAGACTAAGAGCTTTGGAGGCTGGTGAAAGAGTTACTTATCACTCCAAGTATCAGCCCCAAGACCTCAGCAAACTGGTCATAGACCCAGAGCCTGAATTACGAAAGACTACGGACAGTCTGTATGGAGTGATGAACGGACCTCCCAAAGATTCATCTTCCCCGGACAAAAGTAAAAAGTCGATTCCGCCGCCTTTGCCACCTCGACCTCCAGACCTTCCCCCCAATCCTTCCCCCGCATCATCAACACGTGCCGTGACCTCAGGAGACAACAAAGGCGTCAACGATGTCGATGACGATTTAACTCCCACGAACAAAGTCGCACCTCCAACTCCCCCTACCCTGCGCTCACAACCCGAACAGCAGATCACAAAGGTAGCCAATCTCGGCATGGTCTCATCTTCTCAATCTTTCACGTCGCCGAAAACGACTCCAGCTCCGCCCGATGTGAAAGCCAACCGATCGAAGACATTCTATCATTCCAAAAGCACGGGTGATGTTCAGAGAGAATACCGTGTGGTTTCCAAGCACAAAGGGAGCCCGGACTCTACATCGCAGTCTGGCAGTAGCAGCAATGGTCACCGGAACCATATCGCTAGGGATTTTAAAGACTCTACTCTCAGTTCCATGACGAAGGCAGGCTCATCGGGGTCTTCGGGGAATGCAGTGACATCTGCTCGCAAGAAGATGCAAACGTTATACTTGTGAGAAATGTTGAACCATAGCTTAGGTTTGAAACGTATTATTCTTGTCGCTAATCTTAGCCAAGAGTAGCTCGTGGCTTTTTGAAAATATTGTCACCTGTGAACGGCAGTTTCAGTTAAGTAGTCAGTATACGTTTGAGTTTACGGAAATCTGAAAGGAGTGGAGTGATGACATAAGGCGAGAATGGGTGGAGCTGAGATTACTCACAAATTTAGAAAGAAGGAAAAGAGTGGGAGAGAGAGAAAGTTGTAATTTATAATATCAAAACATTCGGTACTTAGCTGACATCGAATCTCCTTGAGCCGGTCTGTATAACCTGTCCGTCTGAAGAGAGAGAGAGAGAGAGAGAAAGAAAGAGAGAGAGAGAGAAACATACATACGCACACGTGTGCCACACACACACACGAGAAAGAGAGAGAGAGAGAAAGAGAGATATATTATAACATTACATGGAACGATATGAACTTCGGGTAATGAAGAGATCACGAATTACAAAATTCTGCGAGATAGTGTTATCCTCTGTAGATCACTTTTTAGAGTAATCATGTAAAACATGGACGGCGGAGATAGTTTGTTGTAATGCTTGGGGTTACATCTTGAGGTTAACCAAATTTAACGTAGTTGCAGGTGGAGGGGTGGGCGGATAGGCTGAGGAGACT
>JAWQUT010000722.1:70874-111150 GCA_033807755.1 Ellobium chinense
ATTTCAACAAGTTAGTTATAATGCAGTTTTCACAATCCAAATTATGAGACAAGGTGGAATTAAAAATGACTTCTGTGTTTGACAATCTTAACATTTTCAAATTAGGTGCAATGTTAAGTATGCCCAGTGTTCAGACTCTTGTTTTGCTAAGACTACTGTTTATGAAAGGACTTAATCTTCCTGTCTCAATAAATTTTGCAATCAGAGGTGATAACAACGTTGAATGATCCTAGTTCTACAGTTGTTCCTCATTTTATTTTTATGTAAGATCTTGCATTTAGTGGGGAGAGCAAGCAAGTCCTAGTGACTTTATTTTATAAATGCAAGATCACAGTAACTGCTAAATTAAACAAGCACAGTATACATTATCTATCTGTGACAAAGCAAACCATTATACATAAGAACCAACCAGGTATCTAGAGGAGCAAAATACACCAAATTATTTCCTTCCATTCAAGAGGGACTCGTATACTCATGACATATTTCATTGTGTACATTCAAGTTTTGCTTGCTGTGACTATTTCAAACCAAGGTTTACCTAACCTATATTTCCTGAAAATGTAATATAATAACAGAGTGGAGATGATACACATACAATGTGGAGGCAAGCTGATTTTCTATGTTCCTATAAAGCTTTTCACAGCTGACATATCTTATCCACTGTCAATATTTCTTTTGATTACATGGTGGTTCTCTCCCCTTTCCCTCCTCACTCCCCCAACACCATATATTTGTATTCATCACTAACCAAACAGAAGCCATTTTGTCTTGAACAAACATTTCTGAATGCACTTTGGTTTATAAAGATGCTGAGAGAACTTTAACGTTATATGTTATCTGAATGTTTTCTTCTCTTCCAAATTTATTTATGAAACATGGTGTTTGTAAAGGCATTACAACTGGCCACTGTCTGATTACATAACAAACACATATCATCAAACACAAACACTGGAGAGGATAAAGACCTCTACAAACTACCTGAACCCTCACTAACAAACAGTTTATTCCACAACTGCCAACTTGAGGGTCCAGCTCTCTCTTCGACAATAACTGCTTTGCAGGAAAAGATAGGTTAATGAAAGCCAAACAGCAATACAATCTCACAGGCGCATGTGAAGGGCGTAAATCAAAGAACACAAAAGATCCTGTATTTAACAACTGTCTGTCATCTTTTGCACCTATACAATAAACAACATTGTTATAAAACTTAAAATATTCTCTTGTGGGTCTCCAAAGCAGAGCTACATGTATCAGTTATGAAGAAGCTTGGCACTGGAAATCAGCAGTGACAGAGGAGCCAAGATCTGTTCAGGTGGGCAGCAAGGTGAGTTTGGCAATACCATGGCTCTTACAACTGTTTTAAAAATGGTCATCTCTCAAGCAGTAATATGAAGAGATATGGACCCCTACATTTCTGTCAAATATTAACATTTCTCTCCACAACATGCAAAACAGCATCCACTAAATAATAGTATTGCATTACTGTACATACAGTCACAGAGAGGTACTGGTAAGAGGGAATGTACTACAGTAATAAATAATGAACCTGTACAACCAGATCTGACTACAACTGAAATCGAAGAACATTTTTCCAAGCCTCAGGAAGTGGGTTTGAAATGATTTCCTAATAAAAGAAATAAGGTAAGGTCAACTGCTCGTCCCAGCTGTTTTTAATTTACTATAAAATATTGTAACTTACACATGAATCCAGGTAACAGCCTCAATTTTGTTTTAGATGGATTAAACAGGAATTGTAGTTCTGAACACACTCCTAACTCATTTTTCAATGAAAGTGTACTTACAGAGTTTTAGTAAAAACAGATTTCAATTACTTGCAAATCAATGTGATCTAAAGCTGACACCAAAAACTATTTAGATAAACATCTGGTGAACAGCTGAGTTTATCACATTTCCAGGAACTGAAACTGATTGTTTGAAGAACAATGTCTTCCTTCACATTACTTCAGAAACTATGGCTGAAAATATATGTTCCGCTTTACAATGAACCTATGAAAAAGCGTGCTCACAAGGTAGATTACAAAAGACAGTCATACACACCTTAACTTCTCAGTTACATTTTACGTCCAAGATGTGGGCGATGGGATGATAAAAAAATGTAAATTATGCACAACACAGCAGGCTTTGCTCTGAACTGCAGATAGAATTTCAAGAACAGCAAATCACTGAGGCTGACACAGAGCACTTGCTAGGACAAAGAAAGGAGTGAGAACCTTATGAGGGTGAATGGATAATGGATATGGGTATTATGCAGGATTACTTTAACTATCAATCTTTTAAAACAAATGAATCATTCTAAACAATGCAAGCATCATCTCCTCTGTGTTTTTAATTCTCTTATCCTCTTAACCTAGGGGCCCATGCATTGCATTGATTGCAATAACATATATTACCAGTTTAAATCATGCTAGCACCATGATCTTATGGGACCTTAAGTTTTCTGAGACCGCAGAGCTTCAAAACAAATACAGTCGACTCCGCTTAATTGCCTTTTCCGTTTGATCGCCTTGTTTCCCAGGGAACCAAAGTTTTTCTATACAAAAGACACTGGATAATCGCCTCTCACTCCGGATAATCGACCGCTCTTCAGCTCCCGTAATTTCAAAGATCGACGGTTGAAGGATTACAGTTGACAAACAAATATGTACACAGACAGTTCAACTGCGCGACGGATGATACGGTTGACTGAGTGACAGGTGCCACGCCGAAATAGGTGTGATAAGCCTTTCCTCCCCATGTCCCCCTTTGTCCCACGCTACGCATCACTGCTGTCGCCCGTCTGATAATGCTAATGCGCAGAAAGCCGTATAGTCTCCTCCTCCCACACCTTGATTGCGCCTGTCTGGTGGATTTTGGCTAGATCAGAGAACATGTCATGTGGATGAACTGTCTATCCTGACCGTGCCATCCTACTCCTTATTGTCTGCTGGGTTGCTGCAAGATGACCAATGAGAGAGACCGCGGAGATCAAACATTTTGTGCGCTACAACACCGTCAAACTCGAGTCTGTCCTGAATCTGGGGACAAGAAGGCATCAATGCACGACATCAAACAAATTTAACCTCATTACCCAAAATATGGCCGAAATTACCTTCTCCGCTTAATTGCCTCTCCGCTTAATCGCCCACTTTTTCTGTGATCCCGAGGAAGGGCGATTAAGTGGAGTCGACTGTAGTTCAAATTATCCACCTCTGTCTGTTATGACAAAAAGAAATGATTTAAAGACTTCTGTTTAAGCCATTTGGAGTTAGGTAAGCGCCATTGCAGTCATAAGCAAAGGGTCTATATTATCAAATAATCCCATTCCCACTGATTTCCTTTTGAAATGTTATTGGCTGAACCATGATCCTTGTAGTAAGATATGAAGGTTAACAATGAACCATAATATTTCGTTGTCAAGGTCAGACCTATTCTCACTTTGCCCCTCTTTCAATACATGAAACCCAAAACCCTGAAATCAAAATAATGTTATGAAATATGAGGGAAAGAGACCTGGATGCTCCTACAGTGCAAATGAAGTGACTAACTGAGAGAAAACGAAGAATTCATTTCATATGGAACAAACAATTAGAAAGTAAAAATAGTTCAGTGATTACTGATGCAATTAAGTAAAATGTTCAAGCAACAACGAGGATTATTAACAGCTACTAGTCAAGACAATAATGTGTAAGAGGAGGGCATTTCTGCATGGTAAAAACTCAGTTTGTTTTCATTTCGATTCTCTCTCTCCTATCCCAAAGAAATTCTGTACTAAGCAAGTAACTTATTCATCCAAATTGATAGGAAACAATGTTCATCTAATCCTGTAATTGGGAATAAGATTTGTACTCTTTCCTTAAAGGCTTGTGAAGGTATTATATATGAATGGTTATAAGTTATATTAACAGAAAGATATAATGTGTAACATATATGTATTTTGTACGATTTTAGTTCAGGACTCAGGTCAATTGATAAATCATTATGGCAAAGTAACACAGAAGAAGTCATTGGAAGCAACATTAAAAGAAGTATTCTAATTGACAGGTGAACCACAATTGTACACTGAAGGTCCAATGTACACAACACAGCAAGAAAACTGGATTTCAATGAGATTTTTAACTTTCTTGAGATTCTGTAGAAAAATGTTTTCTTTTAACATTCAAAAGCAAATTTAAAACCTGATCGACTGTACTGACACAAACTTACCAATCTGACGAACTCATGACCAAGGAAGATAATTTTCATTATACAGAACAGAATAAAAAAAGACTTATCCTAGCAACATAAAAGTGCAAATATATGGAAATGGGATTGATATCAAATTGTCCACAATAAGTGAAAATTTGGGCTGCAACACTACAGTTTTCTTATCTCCTTAAAACCTGTAAGTCTGGTGATGATATTTCTTCCAATCATGTCAGATTTCAAAGCCATTTACTTGCTGTTCTTGATTTACTTTTCTATACTAATACCATGTGTAAATAATAAAGGATATACAATTCACATTAAAATGTAACAAATTAATGAAGAAACTATTAAGTGGGAATGTCTAATATAAGAACACAAAAATTATGCAAGGCTGGGTAAAATCTACAGATACAAGATCTACATGTACAAGCTTTGAGATAAGTCCAGCAGACTGCCATGTCAGTTTCTGAAAAGTTCTGAATTTACACCAACCAGTTTTGATATATATTTAAAGACTAAATTAATCTCTGTTAAAAACAATCAAAACTAACTGCTGTAAAGTAAAGCTTTTCAGAAATCAGCACAACTGATATGGCATTAAGTTGGAATTGCCCTTTATTTATTATCCCCTGAAGCAATGTGGTCTATTTCGAGGAAAACAGCCATAGAACAACCAGATAATCCTATCTTGATTGTCAACGACCCCCTGTGCAAAACGTCTGTTACACTATGGTGTCATGAATAATTCTCAGCAATAGAATGAACTTCTCTTCCATGGCTGGAAAATGAAAGCAGGAACAGGCTGACCAATACACCGAATGTGTGTTGACTGTTGTCATCTGTCAATTCTTAACCTCTTTGCTACATATGATGTACATATACAACACAGAAGTGGCACAACTGGTGTTGTTCTGGGGTATCCATACATCCCATTTCCAACAAAATGAACTATTTGTACATACAAGCCAAAAGCTCATGAAAAACATAATGTAGCTAAACGTTAACATAACACATACAAACATCTTTGAAAGATGGCTAAAAGAGAAAAAAACTGCGGCTAAAACTACACTGGCCGCAGCTGAAGGAAAGAAACTTAGCGTGCCTCATAATCCACAAAACAAATATTTATTCTTATAATTTATAGTGTAAAACCCAATTTTCAAAATGAAAACCACAACCATTCAAGGACATGCTGAAAAGCTTGTATAGACACAAATTATGCAATAGAAGAAGTTAATGGAAAGGTAATGCAGGCGATTGAACGGATACAGCAAGAATTGGATGTCTATCACTGTCCGTATTTGCAGACTATTTCATTGCATTTATTCTTTAGTGACACGATAGTCATAAATAAAGATGTTTTCACATGCTTCTCTTTCACCAAAAGACTGTTGACTGGTTAACAGCATACAGCCTCAGGGAGTCTTGGATTTATCTTTCATTCAGGCACAAGTTAATAATTCCCTGCATTTCGGCTATGCCAAACAGCACTGTGAGTGACATCTCCATCACTGAGCAGAATGCTTTGTTACCCAGACAGGAATAGACATGGACATGACATATCCTTCTATCCACTGAATGAAGCATACTTTGCCAACCACAAATCACTGGAATTATGGTATATTTAGCACTCTGATATATGAAATACCCTTTCATGCCACGAGTTTCATTCTCTTGTTTATACTGCAAACATGGCTATTGTTCTGCCGTCCTAAGGCAGAGCGACGTATCTGTGCATTTCACGATTTTGAGGAAAATGCAAAAAACTTCAAATGCTTAGCCTATCTACAGTTATGAATGCTTCTAATCATGACTTTGCATAGTGTTAGTTCTAAGTATTACCTGTTTTTAATGCAAAATTCAACAGATCATACCGTTAACTTTTGGCGGGAAAGCACCTCAAAGCAGATAAGGTGTTCAGTACGTCGCTGTGCCTTGGGAAATATAGATGCGTCCCTCTGCCATCGACTGTGTGGTTGTAAACACTCACTTACGTGGGTTTGACGCTTTGAAAACTACTATTTCGGGTGCAGATACATCTACCTGCCTTTGACACAAAAAGGATATGGGCAAGACAAGTCCAACAAGACAATGAAATAAGAAAACTCGATTTTGTCAGATACGTCGCTCTGCCTTGGGATGGCAGTATTGGCCAGGCAGCTATCAGAACTTGCACATATCTTAAAAATATGAAATGGGCAGTGGGTTCATGTATTTCAGCATGTTATGATGTAGCATCCTAAATTCAGAAACATACAAGAGTGGTTAAAAGTAGTTGAAAATCCCCTGTAAAAATCTGACAAAACTGTTGTGAAGAATAAACAAAAAATCACGGCACAATACATACTTACCAAATTTTCACCCTAAAGGACTTGTTTAGGGTACATAAGTCTTTTCTAAAGATCACTCTTTCCTGAAGTTTTGCATTTCACTTTTTCAAACAGGTGCTTTGCCTTTACAAAACTGCAGATTTCTGTAAACTCTTTAGTACTGCATTTTGACTGATGTCTTTTTAGTAGATCTTATGTCTTGTGGCAAAGTTTTTATTTACTTTTTTCCAGTTGTTTCATTAAAATTCTTGATAAGGATTTAATTTCTTTCTTATTCAAACTATTCATTCACTGGTCTACAACAGTCAACATTCTTAGTAATGGTTTAAAAAATCAGTCCCATAAAGATGCCATGGTTTAGTCTGTGCAAAATTGAACCTAATTTGAAACATGTTGGAAAGCAGGATTCAGATGAAAAAGAAGCATTTCTATAACATGACCATTTTGTTCTCAACCTTGTACAACACCTTGGCAACAGCTGAAAGCTTAAAGGGACAGGGATACCTAGTTAGCTATTAAACCGCCTAAAATATTGATGATAATCTTTCATAAATTCTAAATCACATCCATTTTCCATTAACCTACATGCATCTGTGAAAATCCTGCGTTGTCTAAAGGCCAGGACTTTGTAACCCACTTGGCTAGTCTAAGTTGCCTCTTGTGCAGCTTGACCTCATAACACAAACTAAGTTAGCATTGAGAAACTGAATAAAGTGTCAATACATTGTATAGAGCAAATCTCACTCCTTTGGTGGTAACATTCTAATACATGTGAAAATTTCTTGGTTCTGAGATTTATGCCTTCTATTGCAAATAAATGAAAAGTCTTTTGTCAAGAGTATCAGAACAGCTACCCAATTTTGATCCCGGTGTTGCAGCTCTAACAAAGGCAGGATACTTGATAAAAAGAGCATCTATCTTAGAACTGCTTCAGTCAAAGTTGTTCCATAATAATAATAAATTATTGCAATTACTTCATAGCCTGTATGGTTTAACTGTTTCCCATGACTGCTGAGCCCTAAATACTTAAAAAATACAGAACAATTCTTTGCTTGCAAAGAGAGGAAGTTCAGATCAGCAAATATTTAGAGCACTGTACGGCATGATAGAATCTGACTGGCAGTAAATCACCTCAGGTCAGGCATTGCTGTCTCCACTCAGGCCAGGGAAGGTGCTAGCTGCACCATTAGTCTTAAATCACTTGCCACAATTAGGCCCTTCACAATAAGGCTGTAATAACCTTCTGCCAAAGAATAGGTAAATTGATATCATGGTCTGGTCAGAGATGAACATGAGTGTAGTTGGTGGAATACTTATGAAACCTCTTGTAGCTGTGATAGCAGGAACTGGTCTTCATAATAATGAACAGTAGACCTGTTACATCTCTGGGCTATTTTGCTTGGTGAAAATTGCAGCATCCTGATGCTAAAAATAATTCATCACTCTACATGAAATTTACTACTTCTGCTCATTTATTTAAGGTGATTGTGAATGCAAATCTACTTAAAGGGTTGAGAAACAGCAAACTAGGCCTGTCCCCTCAATGGAATGTGAGTGCATAGAAGGCTGTTAGACTCTTCTTAATATTCATAACATTTCTTGCTTTAAGAAATTAGAATGGAGCATATTAGTTAATTGTATAGAAAGTAACTTTAAATAACATGCAACAATTTTTTCTACAAACCATTTGACATATGAAATTAGGGTTAAAAAAAAAACATCAAAAAGCAGTACAATGATTGTAAAACTCTCCTAAAAGCCCAATAATTTATTGTTTGTAAAATGTTATAAGAATGATGAATAGAATTTCATCACATGCAAAATGCATTTTAACAAATATATGATGCCTTTGGCTTACTGCTTACATTATGCCTAGAGGCCAGTATAGTGCATATATACACCATAAAGGGTGGTTGCAATAACAAAAACATTACCAATGGTTTACAAGGTACCAAGACTATGTATTTATGCTTGCACCTCTTCCTAAATAGTAGTATGCCACAGGGAACACAGAGATAATCAGTGAAAGAAAACAAATAAATTATTGTGCCACAGCCTCACAAGCAGATGAATATTACTGATTCACATTCAAATAATGGTTTCTTAAAAATTTCAAGTTTCACTATATCTCTGAGACTATTCTATGCAGTGAAAGAAGTTATTGAGTTTTTCCTGTAGCAAATCTTATAAATCTGAATTCTCCTTCGCGTATATTATTTTAAAAAAAAATTGAAACTTAAAGAATGAATGCATTAAATGTTGAGATTCACCTCTCACATACTGTCCAGCATTTCAAGGAAGTGAAATACATAAAGTTCAAAAGTGCAAAACAACACAAATTTTCACACATGTGAGAGCTCTACATTGCTGGATATCTTTTATATTGGGATCAACACTCTATATAATTTGTAATTACGGGAAGGATGGAGGGGTCAAAAGTCAGAACGGACACAGTCTGTACACATATTTATTTTCAATAAGTACCTTTCTTTTCAGAATAAGAACAGTAACATCAGTGTTGCTTATGCGTTTTTCAGGTCATATGAATGTGGATCAAATTCCCACAGCAAAACAGTACTACTAATGTGTTAATTCACCAGCATGCCTGCAATAAATAGTGATATCAGCATCATGGAAAACATTCTGTAACTTAAAAGTAAACATCAACAAACACGTTGCTATCTATTGGTATTGCCTGTATCCTCTTTCATTTCTTTAATAGGCTCTATACTGGCTGGTTTTGAATCAGAATATGGAGACGCTGGTGTTCCAATGATGAGGATGTGGTAATTCTTGAGGAAAAGGCGCCACATGCTTTTGTGAAAGCCTCTGATATCCAAGTCCCATATATGTAAACATTTGGCTATCATTTTCCAAACATCAAAGTTGTTGGCTGCCTCCATATGAATGTAAACAGAGAATATAGTGCTCTGAAAATGAAATAATAAGTACTATGAAAGGAAGAAAAGAGGGAGAAAGGAAATTGCTTTAGAAGCCATATCTAAGGGGCACTCTAGACAATGTGAAATAGTTTACATGGTGTTTTGAGGTTTCAGATCAATAGTAGTAAGACTTTTTCCCATTCAAATACATTCTTAAAAATCTGACCATATGCCATTTCTCTGTTTTGTAAAGGACATTTATAGCATGTAGGTGAAACCACTGAAAAAAATAAAAATTAACAGCTAGATATAGACAACACTATTATATGTCCGGCTCACAATCACAGAGCCATATTCATTTACCCATAAGAACGGCGATGTCACCCAAGAGTGACAGAAGTTGTGCATATCAGTGGAAGAGCGGATATGAGATGGCACAATCTCATTGCTGCGCATGAAAAAAGGTTAAAGGTCTGTAACACTGCTTAAGCCACAGTATAACAGATGAAATTTCATCCTTGATTTAAATTGGACAGGAGTTACAGTCGATCCTTACCTCTGGCACATTATCTGGAATGAAGTCTTCATCACACGGTGATTTGGTATGATCAATAGGTTGAGCCTGCGCAACTAGCTCTCTTATTAGTTTCTCATACTCATCTTTCTTCATTCTGGAAGACAGAAAAGAAGTAATTTCAGTTAATTTAGTATTTTCATGCCAATAAGTTTGAGGTGGTCTTTATCACTGCATGAGAACATGCCTACAAATGATACTGACATGACGGGGAAACACTTAAGAATCATTGACAAGTTGGTGATTAAAGGAAGACTGCACCATTCTGTAGACCATATTAAATCATACAATACCTAATTATTCCAATCCAGCAGTCTTTCAAGTGTTTATCATAATGATATAACGCCCAAGCTGTCTAGCCAGTGCTCTGCGGACAGGTGATAGCATGTTGGTATGAATGTTTTAATTCCTCTGTGAACAATAGATATGCCAAACAAAACCACGCTGGGGCAATAAAAATGCAGAATACTTTTTATGGTTTACACTATCAAACTTTATGTTTGAATTTGGAATACCAGAACCTTAATTAAAAGCTGAATAATACATTGTCAGGTAGAGGAACCTGTAGCTGCTGGAACGTAAGTGATGTCAGCGTTTTTGCCACAGGCTTCTGCTGATCTGGGAAAGGGAATAATTCTGGACGCAAGGGCCAAACCCAGTAACTCTAGCTCTCCTTATTGCATCATATTACATATGCGCATGGCAACAGAACGATGCTCTTTCTTTGCAAAATTGACTCGGTGGGCACCACAGATAATTTTAAGAGAGAAGAATATTGAAAAATGGAAAATTATTTTTGACGTGCGCCCACAGTTACTCTTTTTCATGAAAAAAAAAGCAAAAAACACCACTATCTAATTCAACAAAATTGCTAAGTATGCAAATGGTAAAAGGTAAAGTGTTTTGAGTGGACTGGGGCATACTTCCTATGTATTGTGCAACAATAATATATCTAATGAGAGGAGGCCTGAATGTCACTTTTCTTTTGAGATCAAATAAGAGGTATTCTGGTCAAATCTTGTTATGGCATATACATCTTTGGCATGAAGCACCCAGTATATACCAACGGCAATGGCAAATTGTATAATGTCAAAGATAATTTACATTTGTTTCTTAATGTACTGAGCTAAGGATGTCAGTTTTAGAACTGAAATGCCACAGATTCTGGTAAAGTATAATGTGTTCCAAAACTCTTTGCCCCACTCTAAAATCTGATAATTTAGGAACCTCATGACACAAAAACTTGAAAATTGATATGTTATCTGACTAAAGCATTCATCACCTTCTGAGGATTTTTGTTCCTCTCAATATAAAGAAGTATTAATCAACTGGCGTACCTGCACTCCATAATCAACCAACTCAGTCCTCTGGCCAAAACATTATTAACCTCACAATATCAAATTCTACTATTTTTCCTAAAATTGTGCTCTCTCTGATTTTTGTCCATGATAAATGCCAATTCCTTTGGGAGATTCTAATTTCCTATACCAAATTAAACCACAGTGAACGCTTCTTATTGGCTAGTGTCTGCGTACTGTTGTCTGAAGGATACATCAGAAAAAAAAAAAAAAGAATCCTATAAAGGTTGGTCATTTTCATGACTAACATCTAGCTTAAGAGTTGATAGCCATGTTGTGGGTGGTGCAGATACTGATGAATGAAGTGAGCTGGAGGCTGCATTTGTCAGATGTTAGGTGTCACATCAGGAGCTACAACTGAATGTTAACCAACATGTATTCATTATCAGAGCAGCACTCAAGCTTCATTGCGGGTGGCACTGGACACATTATTATTTATTACGTTGGGTTGGAATATAGCCATAACCATCATTTTAAAATCTGGTGATAGTATTTTGGTATTTCCTTTTGATAACTTTCAGCTATCTACTGCACCAGTTAGTATGATGGGATATGATGATCCATTTTGAAGAACATATGGAATCTGCCTTGAATACTACTACAGAAAATAAACTAAACAAAATATTTATATGGGATGATATGACACTGGAAGCATGACTAACAAATAAATTCATTATGACTGGATTACATTAGGTAATACTGTTAGCACATGGAAATGGAATTCTGAAATTATGTTTTATTAAATAAGCTGGCTGAAATTGAAATGAAACTGGAAAAAGTATGAGAATAATTTAAATTGATAATGTAGGTGGTGAACTATGAGAATAACATAAACTGACAAGATGGACTGTGAACTGCAAATTAGATTATTAAATGTTATTACTAAGCATTACTGTGTTTTATGTTTCATGTGTTCATGAGAAAAAGATACTGAAAGTAACAAAGATGATGGAGATGAAGACTGCAACAATGATAATACTAATATTCATGTCAGATACGACTATAATTGGTATTGGAATTTCATATTTGCTGTCAGAAGAGATCCCAGACCCATGGACAGGCTATCTGCTGGCTGAAGCCTACTGCTTCGACAGATCAGTTGAAATCTGACATGCAAACTTTTTACTCTCACCTATCTACATCTTTTAACTTCACTCCACCTTCTGATAGCAGTGAGTGTTTCTTGAAATAGACCTCTTGAAAGTATGGATTCATATTGAGACCCTTGGAGCCAAAATGGTACGTCCGGCTTATATCTGGAATTATACATTCTCGATCTTTCCGGACAGCGTTACTCCTCATCCACATGTCCCAGTCCCATTGCTGATGGAAAGAGGAGGAGAAATGTGATTTTAACCGTTAAATATATTATTATGGTAAAGAGTAACTCCATGGCACATTTGCCAGGTGAACTCAAAGATAGCAATAAAATGCTCTGTTACATACATACAAGGCAAAACCAGACAATTTCTACTGTGGATATTACAAGATCATTCTATCTAAAAGCATACACAAAGGCTATTTATGAAACTATACTTGCAAGTGATTTTAAAAATAATTGCCCCAGATTCTGATTTTGGAAAACTTACATGTAGCAAACACAATGACACGTCAAAATGAAAAACTGAGAAATACATCATGGCCCTAAACACCAACAGTAAGCCTGACTTATGAAGGGATCACAGATGAAAGGTTTTACTGAAGTCCTCCCAACTGCACTAAATCAAAATAAGCCAAGATATGAAAGAAACATTAAAACTTTTCATGATTGCAAATTTTCTAAAGCAAGTGCTTTCTTCATAGGCATACAAGGGTTAGGATAAGAAAAAATTCTCAACCTTTTCTGGTGTTGGCCAGTGTGGCTCCAACTCATCTTTATAAAGTGAGCGCTTCAGCAGCCACCCCAAGCCTGGCATGGTTTCCACACGATATAACAGAGTTGGATCTTTGCTGGAATGTTCGTATCCCTGAAAACAAAGAAGATAAGAGCCTTTCTTAGCAATTTCTTCAGCTTGTCTAGAGAAGTATCTGTATCCCAAACGTTTTGTACAATTTGTCCTCAGCAAAGATTCGCCTGTCTCAGCAATTAGAATACTCTGATGTTATCATGCATAGTGTCCACTTTTAGGAGAAGACTGAAGTGGTATATTATTTCTGTGCAAATTTCATTAAATGTATATAATTACCTGGTCATTCCATGCTGAGATACAGTAAAGACTGGGGTCCTCATCAAGAAGATGTTTCGTTTGGCTGAAATAGCTGAAAAGACAAACCCAAAAAACTATATTTATGTAGGGAAATATCACAAGTTATCTATGACGCAATAATTCTCAGTTCTAATGTTTATAACCATACTGAGAACCTTTCAAAGATTCTCTGAAGCCTCGCCCTTATGTTACAGTAAATCTTGGAAATTTTCATTTGTTTGGAAATTATGGACGACCCATCATTCACCTCGTTCAATATGTGCCCTTCATGAAGTTAAAACATGAACAAGATTTATGAATATTTACTCTAACATGCCACTCTGGCAGTTTTTAGGACCCTTTCACCTTCCACTTTCCCTTCCCGTTCATTTTCTTTGTTTTGCTGTCTAGGGGTAGATATGACTGGAAGTAATACCTAATACTGCTGGATCGTTGTGAAATTATCAGTGCTCGAGATAGCAAAGAAAACAAAATCTAAAATTATAAGTAGATACTAATGAAACTGCTTTTAACCACTGTTTCTGATAGCCTGTCTCCAGGTAAAGATGTAATCTCCAAATCAACCATTTGCCTAATGACATACTGCATCTCTTTGAAATTATTTATCTTTACATCTGATTTAAGTGGGACTTGCAAATCATTTTTAAAGCATGTCTTAGGTCACAGGTGGCAAGTTTGAGTCATGCTAAGTCTTGACAATTTTCCTGTGGTGATCAATTCAAGCTGGATTTATGCATCAACAACAAAGAGTCCAGATCAGTCAGTTTTGTGAGAGAATTAGGAATTGATTTTTAATAAAAACTCATCTGACTTGAGTCACCCAATTCAGATTCACATTCCCCCTCTATTACCCACTGTTCATCACACATTCATACTTCACGAAGAAATACATGTTACTTTACATCTATCATGTCTGAAAACAGAAAACTTTATGGTACATAAATGAAGAATCTAATGGGATGCATATTAATGTTCACCTGAAATAACTTCCTGAACTGTCTACTTACTATGAGTGGTAAACCACTCTATTGCAGGCTACTGATCACTGTCTACTTACTTAAAGAAATCTGGTGAGACTGTAAGGTCCTCCTCAATGACAATAGCATACTGGGCATCCTGAAGTATAGAAGGAAATGATGTCATCACATGCACCAAAGTCAGCAAGCAGAAAGCGGCAAAATGCATCACAAAACGAAAATTTTCCTTCACACTCCTGCCATATATATATAAAAATAACAGAAGGAATAATGCGCATTGTAGACAAAAAAAAAAATCCTATCACTATGAGATAAAATACTCTGGGATAACTGCTGAAATCTAGTTACCAATGCTGAACATTATCAATCTTAAGTTCTGTCTGTGAAATGATGAAAATGAAACACTTTACTGCTCTTGTTCTAAATGTTTAGTGTTCACTAAACAATGGTGACAAAACTGCTGAGATGCGAACCCTGACAACTAAATGCCAGTTTTCATAATCATTAAGCTATACTGAATCACTTACTGGATGTAAATTGAATGTTGCTGTGAGACTAGCTTTGTAGTGCTGAGAAATGCGAGCATTTTTCAGTCCAAGAGGTGTGTGTTGTATACCTCGCAAACCAAATAACTTAGTCACAGCAAACGGTTCCTGAAAACAAGATTGTAATGAGATGATTATCATATGCTAAATATTCAAATAAATTCTTCTCAATTTAATTTAAGAGGAAGTAAATCCAAGGGCTATACAAGGTTGTCGCATGCAATGCATTATTCTTAATAATAAGTTCAGCCATAAACCTTTAGATATTATCATGACCAATTCTACATTTCTCATTTACTTTTTTTTATTCCTCTAGCATCAAAACATATTTTCCTTGCTGACAAATTGGGACTCTATAATTAGGCCTATGACATACAACCATATTTACTGACATAGATAATATGTATCAACTACTGAGTGGACCAGTAACCATAAAAAAATTTATTATTTTAAAAAAGAACAAACATGACAGGTGGACATTTCAAGGCATGAACATCTAATTCTATTTCTTGAATATCCTGACCTAAAAGAAGAAATGAATTGTGCTATGGTGCTTGTAAAGAATTTCAGCTTTAATGAATGTCCACAATCCATTATGTACATTGTGCTATATGTCTATAATAATAATAATAATAATAATAATAATATAGAAGAGGGCAACATACCTCAAAGTATCCATCAATGAAGACAGTCACCATTGATGGATTAGCACCGGGCACTGATAATAGTGTCTGCAACATTCTGAAAAGCCACAATCAAAATGATAGCCCTTTAACTGCCTGTCATCTGCACCACTCTGAAAGTTCCTACACATTTGAGATTCATACATTTCAAGATCTTACAAAATCAAATCATTCATTGTTTCCAATGCAAATTATTCAGTTGTGCTCTGTAAATTCTCCACAATTCATTGTTACGCAAAAGGGAACAACATATTTATTATGTCACATCAGGTAGCAGGGATATTAGAGGAAGCAAATGTGAATGGGTTTGGAGTGTACTGCTTAATTACTGTTTCTAAAATCCGAAAATTTCAATAATCTCTATGAAACTTGATAGGATTCATAGCAAATATTTCCCACCTTATGTCTGGAATTGATTTGGAAAGATAACAAAATGCATAAGAAAAATAAACCACTTAAAATAGCAGCATATATTTAACGGACAAAGTAGAGGTATTTCATCTCTTTCATAGATTTCCCCTGTGCCTCACTGCATGAAGAATGAAGACAAACAGATAATTAAAGGTGAGCATCTGCTGTCAAGAGCAGAACTGAAGACTCCTTGGCATTACCTGTATAGGTAGTGTGGCCGATCACTTGCAATGACAGCTATAGGAATAGCAGAAATCTTATTGTTGCTCAGCTGGGAAAAAAGACATGGAGATGAACTGATTACACCAAAAGTATTTGCACATTTATCATACTAGTCACCACTATGATTTATCTCTAAATAATCAGATACTGGCAACATAGTGCACCAATGAATAAGATTAATGCCTCTCTGGTATGCAATATCTCATGCCAGCTAAATGTACTCCAAAGAACAGCTCACCAAAAAAGGCGGGCAATGCATTTTTCAATATTTTTCTCCTACATGCTCTAGCTAATGTCTTTCTAGATAATGTTTTGGTATGCATGGATATTCCCCACTTTAAGGTTTGGTGTTGTAAATGTGATGTTGTTACTTCATGAAAACCAAATCATTATTACTGCAGGCCTTGCCATAACAAATCATCTACAGCAACAATACTCCCTTCCTTACTACTTTATTGCTTTAGCTATCTGTTCCTCCTAATCAATATCTCACCTTCTCCGGAATGAAACTGATAGGTGCAGGCCCATCACAGCTACATACACTCCCATATCCCTCCACTTTGCTGCAGAATGTCTTTCTTCTCTTGCCTTCATCACTGTCTGGCCAGGAACATTCTACCTCTATTTCAAACACAATAGCAAAACATATGAGCTGTATGTCTACTAAGACTTTTTTCTTCTTTTGATTTTTTGTTCTTCTTTTCTTTCATTAACTTTTACTCTGAAGAACCAGCTTCAATGCTTCATGACATTCTCAAGAAACTCCACTGCTTTTGACAACAGCCATCGAAGCATCTGTCTACAAACTATACCCTTGTCAGAAGCTGATTCTTTGAGTAAGCCTTTTATGTCCAGGATAGTCATTGACTACCACTTGAAAAAGGAAGGTCTCATAGGATGTTAAAGAGGAAAAAAAAACATATGGCAGAAAATAACTGAAATAAGAAATGCCGGCTCTCATCAGCCTTTGTGACTTCGCAGCTTAGTAGACTGACCAAAAGCATAAAAAGCACTGTGCAAGTCATCTCACATTTTTTACTATAAAAGGCAACCCCTAGTGCTTCTACCGTACTAGTGCTATATCAAAAGAACGGCAATTGCACCCTGACTGAGCTCCAAACGCAGCTCAGCTTGGCTAGCCAAGTAGTCACTTTGGAAATTTGACTACATAGGTTAAGGTGTAGTACAAGGTCGCGGGCAGCTCCTCTTGTACTGTATCATACGCAAAAAATCATCACTCTAACCAGACTGAGCCCCAAAGGTATCCCCTGGTAGTATTAAAATTTCCATGCCTATAGGCAAAAATGAAAATGCCTACTGAGGACAAACGAGGTCAGACGACTGACTTTCTCTTTTCCCACTGGCCGAAGTGGAATGAAGTCGTGACTATTTGCCAAGGCTTGCATCATTACGGTGCCAGGGTTGCCAGACCTAGCTCTTTGGGAGCTAAATACCATATATTTGTTAGTTTAAAAAGATCTTGGTTCTCAAATAATTGATCGCTCTTTGGCTCTTTCTGCACCCAACATAATTCAGGTTAAAATTTACTACTTTTCTTTATAAAAAAATACATTTACCTCTCTCAAAATGGTATTTCATATGATCAGGCTTCTGTCATAATTTCCCGATGAACAAAGATTCGGGAAAAAAAAAAAAAGACCCCTGTTTCCATTTAACACTCATTTCTTATTGTGTCACTCTGGTATATGTAGAATGAATAATGATAACCGTAATACCCACATATATTCAGTAAACGAACAGTTTGTAGAAAATTTCTCGTTAGTCAAATCCTGACTCCAGCAGCCCCATTCTGGACATGGTTTGGCTCTCTTTTGGTATGCGATTTGGCTTGGACTCCGAAAAAAAAAATCTGACAACTCTGCTCGATTCTTCGAACACAGGTCTAGACGATAAATATCTTTGTCTAGGGCTAGACCTTAGATAATTTGAGACCGTGTGTTATGGCAAAATGAATTCAGTGAACACCCTAACAAACGTGGCTGTTGTTTTGAAAGCAGCCAATGCTGCCTGCAAGCTCTCCTTTAGATTCTCATGAAGAAAAATAAAATAGACTAGACACGTTCAACTATGAACCAGACATGAACATGAAATATGATGTCCCTAAGCTGATCATTAAAACTTTTCCTTCAGCGACGCCGCCATAATAATTTTACCTATATGAAAGACTTTTCAATTTTATCTACAAGGAGTAAACATTAGGTGAGTACAGTTATTACAGTGCTGTTATTGTTGAGTTAGTTAAGATTGTTTTTGTTGTGACTGTTATCACGATACTTTACTGATGTTATCATGCACTCTTGGTATAGACGGTGAGGCAAATATTTATCATATAAAACCTCGTTTGTTTACCGCACTTTTACATAATGAAAATGTAGGGTGACCAAAAGGCAACAGTGCGATAATTTGCGTAGCCAATGTGCTGATTTGCCTACCTGGTTTCGACCCCCACGCTACGCCCTTGTTTAGGTCAGTTTCTTTCTGCCTCCTTTGCTTATATGAAGGACTTCTTCATGTCTTGCAGCTGCATAAGAGTACTGATGGTCCACCTCATCTTTTGTTAAGTGACAGTTTTGGCATTTCATAAACCATATCTTATTTTACTGATGCTTGTTTTTAAAAGAAAAACATGAAGGATTTTCTTCCTGAAAATATGAATTGAAGTGTACAGTGTGTTTGTCCTAAACTCTTACAGTCCCTATAATCAGAGTGGATAAGTCTGCATGTAAGATTGAATTCTTACTGTGGAGGCAGAATTATGTTTGCTGTGAACAAGAAAGTGTATTGGCTGGGCTGGGTAATGTAATTTTTGAAATTTCCAGACTTTTAGAAACTTTGCCCAAACACTTAAGTTGCTAGTCCTTTAACTCACTGGAGACTAAGACATAAATGCACATTCTCTACTGCGTACTGGCTTAGGACTAACAGAGTGCTATGATGTCACCTTCCTTGCACCTGTTTGAGAGCTAGTGATGTAGAAAGATGTCCTGCACATTCACATGGCCAATCCAACTCTCTCATGGTTTATGTCATATTTTTGAAAACTGTGTAGTTCTGGTATGGTTCTATGTATTCTGAAAGCTGACCAATCTTCAGTGAGTTAACAAATACAATAATAAAAGAATAACAACAAAAAGACAGCAACAACTGTGACTTACGACCCTTATCAGATAATGGCACATTTACTCCCAGTTCCACTTTATCACCCCAGGAGTTGAGGTTGGCTGCCTTACTTAACTTCTCTCCCATCTTGCCACCTGCAAGAACACAGTTTTTATTTAACTTGAAATGAAAGCAGTTCTTGTTACAGCTCCTACCAGTCATCACATAATAAGACTTGTAAATCTGCTCTCAATGACATTCAAAATCATCAAGCAGCATGATTTTATCAAGCTTATGTTTTTGTGATGAGATAAAATATTACTTCGTAGTGATGATGACATAAGAAAGAAATAAAATACTACAATTTTCTCAACAGCTCTTTTATTATTATATGAATCATGATCAGATGAATCAATATGAACATATGATGGCATATTTCTGAATATTATGAATCAAGTTAAATTTGTAATATTGCATAATACAGTCGACTCCGCTTAATTGCCCTCCGCTTAATCGCCTTTTCCGCTTAATCGCCTCGTTTCCCAGGGAACCGAATTTTTTCTATATACATAAAAGTCACTGGATAATCACCTCTCACTCCTGACAATCGATCACTCTTCAGCGCCCGTGAATTGCAAAGATCAGCAGTTGAAAGATTACAGTTGACAAACAAATATGTACACAGACGGTTTAACTGCGCAACGGATGGCAGACCAGTTGATTGAGTGACAGCTGCCATGCTGAAATAGGTGTGATAAGCCTTTCCTCCCCACCTCCACCTCCCCTTGTCCCCCTTCGTCCCACGCTACGCATCACTGCCGTCGTCCGTCTGATAATATTAATGCGCCAAAAGCCGTATAGTCTCTTCCCCCCCACGCCTTGATTGTGCCTGTCTGGTGGATTTCAGCTAGATCAGAGAACATGTCATGTGGATGAACGGTCGATCCCGACCCTGCCATCCTACTCCTTATTGTCTGTTGGGCTACTGTGAGGTGGCCAATGAGAGAGACCGCGGAGATTAAATATTTTGTGCGCTACAACACCGTGAAATTTGAGTCTGTCTGAGTCTGGCGACGAGAGGGCGCCAATGCATAACATCAAACCACGACATCAAAGAAATTTAACCCCATTACCAAAAATATGGCCGAAATTATCTTCTCCGCTTAATCACCCATTTTTTCTGTGANAAGAAATTGTTTTTTTAATTTTCAAAGAAGAGTGGTGAGAAGGCTTAGGTGCCTCTTTGAATCCAACCAAAAATTCCGTTCCCCGCAAAGAATGACTAATAATATGCTCTGCAAGTCTACTGAAAATGCAGTTAGGCTGCAATAAGTATATTTTAAACTGTACAGATACAATTTAAATCTGACTCCGTTGTCACACCTCACTAACAACAAGTAATGATATCCCTTAACTTGAATGAAACGCACAAACTAGCTAAAAAATCACTTTATAATGGATAGTCCGCCTAAGCGGGACGCCCGCTTAAGAGGGACGATTCGTCGGTAACGGAGCCGTCCCGCTTAAGCGGGTTCCACTGTAATATGTGTTATTTGAACCATAGGTTTAGGATGTACATGTATAGCAAACGGGTTAAGCCAAAAAAGGTGTTAACTGAAATGATCACAAAAGTCCCACCAACATTCCTCTATGCTTTATACAACAAAGGTATTTACTGATCCTTTCTTTTCGCTCATAACATTTTCACCAACATACTTAAAAAAAGTTTCTCTATTCAGTCTCTCTTGCATGTTTGCAGCCACACTCTCAACCAGAAATCAACGCTCACTGGAGTAACTGCTGAGACATATCCAAGGCAGTCTTTGGTGATATGTATTTCTAAGTAATGACATGTGGCATGCTGCATATCTACATGTCTCCTTCAAAGGCAAAGGCAATGAAGAAGGGGCAAGTGGTGTGATGAATATATGATCTATAATTTATAAGACAACCAACTTGCCACCCAATCCCTCAGAACTTCCTATTTCTATCAGGCTGTCATTGTTGAAATATTCACTCTGCCTTTTAGCCTGTGCTTCCGTTTTGCTGAGTAAATTGCTTCCATTTGAGGAAATAGTAAACATGACTGGCTTTTCTTTCACTCCCAGATATTATTATTACAAACAACTTTCTTTGGTCCCCATAATGTCAGATGAATTGACAGTCACTAAATCTTATGCCAAACACTGGTAGTGAGAGAATGAAATCCCACCATATGCGAAGACAGAGATTAGCAGAATAGCACTTTAGCCACGAAGATAAAATTAGACATTTCCTCAACAAAGGTGCTTTGAGACAAACCTTAAAATTGAATGTAACTATTAAAAATTCCTGTAATTACCTCCATGTTTGTTTTTCTTCAATTTAAGCATTCAATTTGACAGAGTTTGTGTGACAAGCAAATTATTTTTTAAGGAAAAATTCCATGGTTACTTGGTGAACTTTCATCGGCTGCTTGTAGAAGGCATGTGTTTTAAGGTATTAGACATATCTGTCACTTATCATGTCACTAGAATACTGTAACGATCATGGTTTTTATTTCACCAAACAACTTTCCGACCATCAAATCTCTGTGTCTGTTGACAGTACTGTTGAGCCTCTGATTTATATCATATGTAACACAGACTGGGTCAAATCCTCCTAGAAGATGACGGAAATTCCCTGAAAAAGTCTGTTGAAAAAAAATGTCCCTATGACATCATGCCCTAACATTCAAGGCTTTGACCATCTAAACTTATTTTCACACAAACTTTACTGTTGTAATCTTATAGATCTTTATTTCTACTTTATACATGTGAAGTTTTAGTGTCCCCACATTAAAGACAAGCGAGTTTGAGTAAAAATTTCAAGAAAATCTGCCTCAGAACATCATAGTGTAATGTGTGGAAATGTCTAATTACGTTCAGATAAAAATTCAAAACACCAAATCACTGCCAAAATTAAATAAAAATAGGTTCTTTCGGTCAAATTCCACAAAAGACAGTTTTTTTGTTTTTTTATCCAATAGGAGAACAATCTTGCATTGAAGGATTCTAACAAATTCTAACCTCCATTGATGGCCACAAATGCCCACATATCCCTATAGCCTAGTTCAGCTATCTCTTCACTTCCCAGTGACTTAAGAAATTCACGTGCAGGGGCTTTCAGCTGAAATGATCCTTCATCCTGAGGAGATTAAAAAATAATGCTGAAAATTCATGTCAGAGGAGATCAGAATTGTTTCTCATAGCTATTCTGTTTGAATGTCTGCTGAATATTTAAACTGGGCTTTGTTATTAGGCAAACTTGTTTATTTGTCTGGAAGGCAGACTTCAGAGAACAATGGACAAGTCCATAAGTGCTCCATCCTCCTTCCTGTAAGCCATGCCAGGCTTTTCTCTGTCATATTCATCTGATTTAGTCTATATCTTGCCTCTCCCTCCTTTCATACTGCCTTACTTTCACTCCCTTAATCCCCTCCTCCCATCTCCTTCAGTCTCAACATTGTCTTACTCCTCTCTATTTATCTTCTAATTCAAGATGTAGGTATCTTAACCACTACAAATAGTGTACAAAGTGTATCATTATGGCCAGTCAACTTAAGTTATTGTTTGGACCTAGTTTGCCAAATTTTTGTGAAATACACGAGGCTTGAGGATGGGAATGCTGCTGTGTACAGTGAGGACCATTTGAGTTTATCTTTGTATTGTGAGGACCATTTCAGCCTTTCTTTGTAAAGTGAAAGCCATTTCAGCCTATCTGATAGTAGAGTGAAAAGAACTGACCATCTTGATCTAATGCATCTATCATACAAGCTAAAATCTATTATGAATCAACATAGCACCATGAAATAAAAAAATGCTTATGGAGTGAAAAATGACAATTTTCACATTAATGAACTTACTGATCCTCTGGAATTCAAGTTTGTGAAGACCCACTGTAATTGCAAGCCATGGGAACGACCCTTAATTTCACTACCTGAAAATGCAACCCTCATACAAGTAACATGACATTCTTTGAGACCCATATGATACTACCTTGATGGCAAAGACAAGAATTCTCCCCTTAGACACCATATTAAGGAACAAGACCATTGCATCATCTTCTTGCTGGCTGTATGTGTCAAACACTCGCTTGGCCATCACACTTCCCTTTCAAAGATAAAAACAACAGAAATGAATTGCATTCCAACTTTAAATACTGGTACATTCTTAAAAGAGAACCTTAGGAAGACCAGGTTATTTCAGTACCTGAAACTGTGCTTTGGCGCTGGAATATTCAGTTTGTATGCTCCACAAGTCTGTCAATAATGGGCCAAATAGGCATTTAAGTCTCCTGGCATTCATAAATGCACATCTTTGATAATGACACGCCCAACATAACTAGCCTTACCGTTGCCTGATTCAGGATAATCACATGTATACCCCGATCCTTCTCAAAACCTTCATCTTGAAGAACCTGAAGAAACAGTGAATATAACAAAGGAATTAGACATCCAGTGCTACTGTTCAAAGAATTTTGTGGCTGGTTATGACACAGAGAATGAAAGAAATGTAGTCTCTCCCTGGTTTTCCTCAGGGCATACATATTCAAACTGTGGCCTTGGAATTATCAATGTCCTGTAAACATTCTATTGTTTTTACATGAAATAGCAATTGTAGAGTGAAAAATATTTGCCAGGTAAAGTACAATATTTTATAATCCCCCTTAATTAGTGAATGGACCCATAAAATATATGGAATATGCAGGGCATGGAACTCACCGTTGTCCCATCGACTGCCACAAATACTTTCTCTTTGCTGGAAACCACATCAATAGAGACAGACTGAGACAGTGTGTGGCCACTCAACTTCCTGTCAGAACTGAGGTCCTCAATCTCCATATTTACAACATCTAAGGAGGAAGTAAAAGATAAAGAATGATCTATCACTTTAATACTATCTCTGATCCATCTGCACTATAGAAATTCCTAATGTTAGTGAAAATGGTACAAGCTATAGAGGGTTGAAAAAAAAACTAATAGGACAAATTGATCTGTAAAGTGCTTACTTCAGTGAAAACAAATACTATATAAGAGCAATTGACAGCTCTCTAAAATTACTCTTCACTATTTACCCTGTAATTGCTCCTCATAAACTAGTGCCATTTCAGTTTTGTTTTTCATTCTCAAATTTGCATGTGTTTGCTCTAGCAGATGCTCTGCCAATATGTATGCCATATTAATTTTGTACAGTTGCAAATCTTTTCTCATCTATAAATGTTTTACAGCATTGTTATTCTGCTTCATTGCAGAGATATGCTTGAGAGAAAAAGACCTGTGGATATGGATTAAGAAAAAAAACAACGTAACACACTGACATAAATAAGCAGGCATGAGTGCAGAAACTACATTTCGTTCATCCCTGGAATATATCACAAAGCTACACAATTAGAACAGGTGGTGACAGCTTAAAAAAGAAGAGAAAATGATTAACTGATCTTACTTTTGTCCAATTCCCTGTCTGATAACTTTTTACTGGTATCAAAGATGTACAGCAGGTTGATGGCAGCTGTAATGAGAAGCACCACAAGAAGCCAAGCCTGTTGAGTGAATACATTTACGTTATATGATATGTATTGAAGGATGGGTCTGAGAATAAGTACAGGTTGTCCAACCACTTCTTAGATTACCACAGCACTCTTTTGCAGAATTTTAACTGTGTATGATATTTGTATGTTCTGCTGCCCAGTGATTCTAGGAGTCGACTTCTAAACTCCAACCCTCATGCTGATTTATGCATATTTTAGGCATGAGGGTACCATGAAAGTGGGTAGCATAGATAGCCCTGTGCATCTAACAGTAATAAAATGGGTACTGATTTATGGCTGTCTCAAAACATATCATAGGAGCATTATATATTTGTCAGATATATAATAGCAGAGACATCATAAATCAGAAAGTGATTACATGTACAGGTACACACAAATTCACTGAATTTTATAAAAAATAGAGCATTTCAGTGATGAGAATGTATCTGGAAACATGCTTAGGTTATATTTACTGCAAAATAACAAATTCTAAATGGTATCCGCTTCCCTCAAATTTCTTGCCATAAGGGCATATCTTGAAAACTGGTAGCTCTGATGTTATAAAAATGCCTTTATTTTCTCTACTTGTGTAGCTGCTTTGTCTTTTCGTCTTACTGACATTGCAGTCACTTTGCCTTCTCATGATCATGATCTGTATATTATGCCTCTGCAGATTTATTACCAAAGATCATTTAGAAGTTTCCAGACTCTGAAATGGACATAGGAGTTTTGCAAATTTTATTGTGCTTTACATACCTTTCTAAATGGCACATAAATCCATAAGCAGACTTTTTCCAATATTCATACAGAATTTCAAACACATAATAAAAAAAGGAAGAATGTGAGGATTCTTATGATCAAAGATTGCCAGTGGGGCAAAATCTTTAATATTAGTCCACAGGGTATTTACTATTAGACTGGTCCCAAAGTCACCATTATCACTAAATGAATGGTATATCTGATGGCATATTTAGGTACGAGCCAAATGGACTCACGAGTTCTGCACTGTTACACGTTTAATAATGGGGACTGTACTTTTCCCTCACTTCCAATCTGGCCACAAAGATCATCTTGTTATCATACCCTTTCCCTTCAACTTCGTGTCTGTTCAAAATCCTTTCAAATCAGCAACATTTACCTTGAAAAATTTGCCAATGCATCTCCTCCCAGTCAGATCTCGGACTGTGACCCGAGAAAGACGACTAGAAGTGTATTTGGACTTTGGCACAAAAGGTTTAGCCCTTGGGTTGGGCACCCAGTTCTCCATCCTCAGCTCATTGGGTACCTGAGAGAATAAAAGATATTAACTAGAAAGGCACTGAGTAGAGGACAAACGTCCACAGAGCAAAATTGTATGTGTTTCTGCAGGGGCTGGGAGGTGGGGCTAGTATAAGCAGCCACAAAAATAAAAATAAAGCTAAACTAAATACCGTACTCTGTAGGTCTGTTATCCAATAGCATGTTTACATCAAATATAGTTACAACATTGTACAAAGAAACATATAGCCAGATCTGAAAAGCCCAAATATTTTTCACCAGTATTCCTGACCAGGCCAAACCTTTAATAACAGGTTTGCTGCAGAACTTCATAGTCTCAAATTCACCATGGTCTCAATAATATTTCATTGCAAAGCTCTGGTCCTGAGTCCCATGCTCTGTAAGTCTATATTAAATTTACCCCGCAACCTCGGCTTGGCTACCTTAGGTTATCGCAATGGCAAACATGGGAGTGACAATGTTTTTTTTAGTTTGCTAATAATAAATATGACAGATCATCTATCCAGTGTATAACCAGCAAATTAAATCCAAATTTGTCCATTCTGGCGGCATTCTTTGGTACAAGATAAGTACAGGTTTGCTCTTGATAAGGCCATAACGCTAAGACTTGTTTACAGATGGCGACAGGCTTGTTTACAGCTGGCGACAGGCTTATGCCTGTTGAAGAGGTCCCCTCCTTGTCTCTCTATCTCTCTCCATCCTTTTCAGCCCTTCCACTCCTTTTTAGCACTGACAGAAGGGAGGAAGGGAAGAAAGGGAATGCATGTGACTACATGAGGAGCCAGGGACTAGAGAAAACGAGGTGGGATGTTGAAACATAATAGAGTCAATGGATGAAAAAGTGGCGCCAAATGTCTAAGACTGCTTTTTCTGACATTAGACAGTTTTAATTAAATATTAAATTCTAATCAAGCATGAAACCAAAGGGTATAATCTTCTGTTCTGTGCATGAAACACTAAATCTGTGAAATTATCCAAATATTTATGGCGAAAATGGACATGAACTATGGGATTATCTCAATATTACTGTATTTATATAACACTGAAACTAAATGTTACTTATAAAAATTTCTTAATTAAAAAATAAGCCATCACCTAGTACCAAATAAACAAAAGAACATCTGCATTAAGAGCAATCAAATGTCAGGGTTCACTCTGATCGAGACTCCTGTCCAAAATTCTGACCTACTCATTTTCAGGGATTACTTTATGAACTTCAATTTTCAAGCTGGAATTCACGTTCATGGAGTACTAATATATATCATATTGTCTTGCTCATAAGATAATTGCCTAAGTCATTTTTTTTTTGGCTGAAGAAGCTGTTACCATTGGTACAGGGATCACAGTCAATGACATCATCTAGTTATGGGTGATATTTACTAACTGCATTTTAAACTGCTTGACTGTTGAATAACACTTACGGGCATTTTTAGAATTCAAACATTCAGTAATCAAAACAAACAGTATTTTCTTCTGTGTTCAAAATGGCAAAAAATGACTTAGGCAATTATCTTATGAGCATGACGATATTAATCTGATGTACACCATACTATAACCATTTTAATTCCAGATCAGACCTAGTCTTGTCACAAAGTTTCATGCAAGCTGGTAACTTTTTATGCTATTTCAGTCACATACCACAAAAAAAAAACAACAACACATCCTGAGACTGATCTGAAACACACCAAAATTATACCAGATTTGTTTGAGACTGCAAACTTGGGTTGGGAGCAGTCCTGAAAGAATGTCTTGTTTAAAAATGCATTAGTACTAATGAAGAGGTATGTCTATTTAGTTACATCCTATGTTCAACTGGCAAATGCAGATATGGTTTCCATCTATACAAGCTGCTGCAGATTACAAGTTTTTCACAGCATATGCCCCCCCCCCTCCCCACACACACAAAATAAAAAACACCTTGATAGTTTTTCCTTTTGGGCCATCCTATCATGTTAGACCTTAAGAACCAGTTTTTATTTCCCCCCACTTTTCAGGTTTTGGACCGCAGATCAAAGCAACAAAAATAGATCAAGAGAGACTCTGAACCTGTAATGTAATGACAATGATTGATGCCCAGAAGCTTGGAGTTAAACCTACCTCAGTCCTGAACGGCTAAAAGCAATCACTATGCTGTGAGGTGGGAATAGCAAAAAAGGCTTCATTACCTTTAGGAAAGAAGAGGGGGAGGCGGGTTGGTAGATGATCACTACCTTAAGTAGAATGCTAGGCTGCTGATTGCTAGCTCTCATCCCTTTAACGATTTACTTGTTTGTGTTAACGCATCAAATCCTTGTAAAGTGGACTGGACATAGCTTCACATGAGTCAGAATGGCTGTTGGAGTAACTGAAAATTCAGCCTTCAGTAGAATGGACCACAAGGAAGGAACACATAAAAAGAGGGAGATACCAGAGCAGGTTATACCATCCAGCAGGGCATTATGAGCTTGAAACTTGTGCATAGGTACTCAAAAACCCTGCACTGGCATAGCAAGGCTCTAGTCACAAGTTTCTAGTATGTGTCTTCCCATCTTATTCATTACCACTTGCGTTGTTTTTTCCCTACAGTAAGGGGTTAAGAAATCCAGTTGTTGAAATAAGTTCTTTATTTGTCCTTTAAACACAGCTCTAAAGAATGTGCTTTGAAATAATATTATGGGATGCAAATCTAATATCTTATTTCCCACAATGTGGAAACAAATTTCACCGTAAACTTTGCAGTTGCTGCACAGATCTCACAAAATGAAAGGGAATCGGGCTCCTTCCATAAAACAGATCAGTGACTCAAGCTGCTTACTTTGCACATTTAAAGTAGACTGACAGCTCGAACCACGTTTACCAACTGACCAAACTAAACGCAAGCCAAAACCAGTTCTTCTGATACAATGAGAGCAATCACTCCCTCATGCTTAGGGCAAATTAAAGGGAGGTAAAAATCAATAAGAAAAAATATTGTTCATGCCAATAGCTCAGTAAGAAGGTTGAATGATGCTTAACAATGGCAGACAAATCAACTGCTAATAGACATTAGTCAGATGAAAGGTCTTGCTACATTCACCCGAACAATGAGAACAACAAAAATCTATAAGATCACTAGGTTATTTGACCATTTTTATCTGCTATTGATATAACCGCACCCAGTCTTTGTGCACAGTGGGCCAACAATGAAATATCTGCATTACATCTGGCCTATAAGCAGGCTGACATGTTAAAGCATACTATAAATTTAACTACATTCAGTCTTTGACAAACCTTGGAAATAGTAAATTATGTTGGTTTTTGACAATTTCACCATCACTAATGCCGTCCATTTTTTCTCCCCATAGCACTATATATTCATTTATTCATTTCTTCCAAGTGTAATGATTTACAAAACTATTGGCTGGTACAGACCATTATATAATCAAATTACACAGAGGGGAGGGACAAGTGGATGATTTTTTTTTAAGCTCTGCTAAGAATAAATTACAAAGCAACTATTATAGACCAGATGATCATAACAAAATGAGCTGTACAACAGAGTTCCTCCATAGTGACTGGAGACCAGATCTTAAGCTTCATAACCCATTTTCCATCTTAGAATCTGTGCTGCATCAGCGAAATATTTCCATTTCATGGCTTGCTGGCTCTTCATTGCTTGAATAGTTAGATACAACAATTGCTGATCTTCTTGGAAAACTTCACTGACACCTTGTTACAAAAACAAGGTAAAAAAAGAGGAGTGACTTATTCATGACAATATTAGTCATGTTCCAAAATAACTAAGCATTCACTTCCCTCCTTATTCTCTATGCATATTATGTACATCTTACTAACAAATTTCCAGAGAATACAATACACAGGGGATTATAGAAAGAGACCTCACATGCCAAATTAACTCACTGTCTGGCACCTCTGTTTACAGCCTAATGCTCGCTAACTTTCTGGAAATTCTCTTGTATTTTTTATAGTCTGCGAGATAGTCAATTTCCACTGGTTAACTGATAAATTCCAGTGCAAGAGGAATGGGTTTTCGCATACTTTGTAAAACTATGATTCTGGAAAATTCTGGACTGTTTTTTTAAAATAAAAACAGCAGAATTGTAGGATCACAAACTCAATGAATCTAATATTTTCCCAGTATTTTCACCCACATGAGGACTGTGTTTAGTAATGCAGGCGTGAACAAAGACATCCAGAATTCAATCATTCAGTGTTCACCTAATTTTGTGGAAATGGTTTAATCCTTTATGGCTACATAATTGGAATGGCTCCTTATCCAAGACATTGTTCTATTCATACTGAAAACACAATTTACACTGACTGTACTGTCATGAACTGATTTCTTGAAACTCTTGTGTGTTTTATTCAAAAGAAGGATTAAACATTATATACACTGAGCCAAATGGAGAGTTTCTCTTCTTTAAAAAAAAACAACAACCTAAATTAAAGTCTAACTGCAATTTCAGGAGATTACCCTATATATGCATTTTTAATATTGTTTGGGACAGCTGTAATATCTGTAAAATTAAAGAATTTCTGCCACTGCTTATTATTGCATCCAAAATGTATTTACATGATCCTTAACAGAGCTGACCTAAGTGACAAAATCCATCTGGTGAAGACAATGAAAGCAAACAACAGTTGCACGCTGCAAAGAAAATCCATGCAATGCTGACAATCGAAACTAGGGCAAGAAAGTGGTTATCTCTAAGTGAATGGCCAATGGGACGGACTGACTGACCATAAAGATGTGTTGTGTAACAGCAGTGATCAGTATGCACACAAGTGATATAATGAAAGGTGACAGTACGACTGTTGCAGACATACATCTTTTATTTTCCACGTTGCATATGGCAATGCAAAACTAAGCATGATAATAATAATTTACATAATTCTTGTTAAAACCTGAGTGGATGTCATACAAATTTCTCCCCAAATTGTCATCATTAAGCTGGATGTCATCCCACATGCATGAATGCATTTATCTATAATAAAGAAAAAAAACTTGCTAGGTTTTCGAAGAGCCATAGCTTGGCTATTTCTATCCACAATTGCATAAAATTTCATATGCAGGTTCCTTTTGTCCCAAAGGTGGTAATTTTACAGGTTTCGTTAGTTTTGAAGGTTATTTGTGTCATTAACTCAGCCTTAGAAAACTCCACCACTGCATTTCATTTTTTGATAATCACCTATTGGTCAGATATGTGACAAAACCATGTTTGCAGACCAGGGCTGTCAAGATGGCATTATGATCACAGCTCTCCCTCTCCCTCTCCCTTTCCTGAGCAGTACTGAGTCACCTCAAGCTGTACAGTTAAAAATTCCGTTCTCCAGTATTTGTATCATTTCTAGGGCATTCTATTCATGTGTATCCCACTGATGTGCATTCTGTTATATTTCCCATATTCTTCCCACATAATGAACAATCACACTAAAATAAATATAGTAGGAAAAGTCAATCTATTCATGTACCAAAGCAGTTTGTGACAGGTTCTCGGAACAAAAGAAAAAGAAAGAAAGAGAAGAAAACCCTCCGGTTCTGAGGTGGGCGAGCACTCAACAGAATGTTAACAACATGGCAGTATGGCTGAATATTTACAGCACTGGACTTGAGATCTGAAGATTGTGTGTCCGATGTCTGCCATAATCATGTTATAAATGCTTTGCAAAAAAATCTCTGTAAAATAGGTATACCGCTATGGTGAAAGATGGTGAAAGTTATTTTCAGAATGCTAGTGATAAGCATCTATAAATGGTAATGTTCTGTAAGCTCCCTACAGAGTTGAAAAAGTCTTAGAATGATTAGTTTCCATGGAGTAATAACAGTATGAAGTTGCTTGAGTGGGTAAAGACCTGGATACAAAAATTACAAGAAATATAAATTGCATTATTGTTATTATTTAATTATTACAATGAGTCAAATATGACATTAATATGGATGAAAATTTAGGATAAGATAAAACTTTATTAATCATTATGAAAATTTGCTTTGAACAAGTGCAGCACAACTAATACAGGAAACAGGGAATTACATGATTCATAAGATGAATGTGATTGCGTACAGGGCATACTATTATATCCACAAACATACACAAACACATAAATTATATATATATAGGACTGGAACCTATGCTCCCCTGTGACCTGAGACTTCTATTGCCTTAAGATTCACACTCACTGACCATCCATCACACTCATACCCACCTGCACACACATGCACGTATGCGCACACATACACAAATCCCCACATCCCTTCCTTCCATCCGCATAACAGAAAAATACATTCACAAAGCAAAAATTTACAATGAAAGTCCTCTCTTAATCAGTCTTAATCTCTGTTTTAAGCCCTTGTCGGCTGCATGTTATGAAATACAACCTGAATCCAAATGCTTCTACTTTGCAAAGATTGGCCAAAACACATTTAGTATAGAGACATTCATAATTTTCATTCTAAACTAATGTGAATGTAACAAGGGAAAACTTTTGCTAAGGTTATGCGATGCAAAGCCAGCCAGCAGCAGCTAGCTTCTAGCTCTAGGAGTATAGTATGTTAACTCAAACTTTCTATAAAGTCTATATGACACGTTTCATATCATGATTATATCACTGATTTGATAGGACAATTAGAATATTTGCTTTTAGACTAGTCGATGATTTCTGTCAAGTGACAGGTGTGTTCAAAGCAAAGTGCAGTGCTGTTGTCTACTCTAGTGAGCTTGACACTAAGCATTGCACTTGATTTTGGGCGAGCTTTATGCCATGCATAGTGCTTGATGCCGAAGGAGTCTGGTACCCAATGAAGCTGTTGATGTTACGCAAGCATAGGAGGACTTTTGTTGCACCTCACATATAAAAAATACTAAGATTTAGGATAACTTTATTATCTATAATATGGAAAATTGGCTTGGTTGCAGTACACAAGTACACAGTACAGTAATACTAATAAGAGAATGTATTATCTTTTGTTCTGTTGTGATCATCATAACAGAACAAAAGACATTCTTTGCCCTCATTCGTTCAAAAACATGCCATACTGAAAAGTTATTGGTCATTGTCTCAACAGAAACCACTCACTCTTCTCACTTGCTCATCCTTGCCCCATCTAGTTGCCCTGATCCTTCTCAATCAGCAAAGCATACTGTGCACTGTTCTTCACACTGAGTATCCAATTGGGTTAACACACCATTTTTAATTAACTGTGACTGACAATCTTGCAACACTCTAACTGAAGATGGCATAGAAGAATTTCAGTACCTGTTTATCCCCCAGTTTCCCCAAGTATGAGAAAAAAGTCTGCCACTATGCAGTGATGTTTTATTTGATCTATATATAAAAGGATGTTCAGTGTCAGAGAGAATTTTCTTTACTTTATTGATGGCTGCTTTCACATTAATAACTCATCAGCAGATGGTATGGTGCTATTTATTACTTTTTCTGCTTTCTGATAATGCGATTTATTTTGTTCTTATCACTGTTTGTGATGTTGCCAGCCAAACATGTTACTATGTCCGAATAATAATACTGTGCAGAATGATAGTACAGGGTGGAAAGATGGAGAATTTTAATAATAGTACAGGCAGGAATAAAAGTACAAGGTGGAAAGATAAAAAAAATATAAATGATGTATGTGTCCTTAACCTGACATGAGGATGGCAGACACTGCCTTGATGTTTCATATTGGGTACAACAATAATGTTGTGCAAAAATTTGGAAAAAGTAGTATTTGCGTCCCCGCCTTTTTTTCCCTTCACTGGTGCAAATTAAGTTATTATTTTAGGCCTATCCTGTGTGTGCAAACCCCTTTAGATCTTCTTTGTTAATGAACTCTAAAGATGTTGAGCTCTGGTCTGTGCCGAAGATCAATGATGCTTTTACATTCATAATTTCATTCTCTCTCTCTGACCTTTTTCTTGAGTCTTTAGCCAGAGGGTGAAAATTAATAATTGTACAGGCCCGAATAAGCACTGTACAGGGTGGAAAATGACTGGCGAAAAAATAATCATACGCGTACAATTATTCAGAGTCCGATTATTCAGACATTCATACTACCTAGTATTAGTAGTATGCAATTATAGTAAATAATATGCTTTGAAGGGTTGAGTACAGAATAACAAAATAAAGACTTTTTTTACTACTATATAATAACCATTAGTAACTTTACATCCATTTCTATGTATGAATGCTGATGACCAAAAAAAAAAAAACAGTGTTAACTTACTAACCCATTCCAAAACACTACCTATAACATGGTGAACTGGAGAAAGGATTAGTTTGGTACAGGCTGTCATTTGTGAAAGGCTAAGCCTCATTTTGTCATTTTGTACTGCCAACAAAAAAAGCAGGTATCCACAGCTCAAAGGACAGAAGTGCAACTATTTTCTTGTGACATCTCTTGTTTTAACACAGTTCACTTCATCTTAGATTTCCAGCACCTTGTTTTTTATATATATAAATTTTATTCATTTGGAGAAATATGAACAAAACTATACTCCAACTAAAAACTGTGTGCGCTAGTTCAAAGGAATCAGTGAGAGATAACCATGCAAGATAACCTGGCTTTGATCTTCACTCAGTCACCAATGTATTGTCCACAGACCTTATAGTGTTCCTTTTTATCTTGGGTTTGAGGCACGTTCGGAATCCCTCTGCAAGCTTGATGCCAAATCTGTCTTCTTGCTTTAGGTATTTGCAAAGCTTCAAGTAGCAATCTAGTGCTCTATTTTCCTACTTTGATCTAAATGATCAGGAAGTTAGAATTAGTCTAGGTCTAGCCTAATACCACCATGAAGAAAATGACATAAAATATTGAATGATTTGAACAACTCTTATGCCACAGGTCTGCATTCTTCTTACTGAAGAGTCATTGGGGGAAGCTCAGAATAATCCAGAAATAGGATTGATCTTGTGGCTTCTCTTTGACTAAATGAAGTGTACTAATGCAAGAGTGGCAGGAGATAGCCGATTTCTAGATAGAACTATTACTAGGCCCAGCTATATTAGACTACTAGATCCAGATATCTCATAAATCAGTTGAATCAGGCATTTCATGTTGAATCGTCCATTAGATTTAGAAGATCAAGACTGGTTTAGGCCTAGACTTTAGATTAGTAGACTAGTCTACTAGATCCGGACACCCTACTCTGACTCTAAACTCTAGAACTAGTAGCATCTCTCGGGATAATCAGGGAATATAACCGATCTTGTGGTTAAACCAATGACTAAATTAACTGGAGCGGTCCTGTCCCAGGAGATAGCCAATCTCTCAAGCAAGACTCAAGTCTTGTCTAGTCTATTCTATTCTAGTCTTAACTCAAAATTGATTCTCTTAAAAAAGAAAAATCTAGACTAGTTAGGTTACATTACTTACGTAGATTCTCGAGGTACTACAAGCGTTACCAAAAAGCTTAAAGACGTGGACAAAATGTCAAGTTTTTTTTGTTTTGTGTGTGTCATGTAAACCACACAAGAACGTAGCCTACACACTACACACAGACAGGGATCTTGTATGAAGAGAACTAGACTTAGTCTAGTTGTAGTTGTAGTGCAGTCGAGAAATGTTCAGCAGTTAAAAAAGCAATATTAGGGCCATCTCTTTTGATTTGAAGTTACAGGGTAATGGAGCATTCATATTTTTTTAAATTACGGTACCAGGCTCTACAAGGATTTACAGCTGCTCTCTAGACACAAAATTAATATTCCCTGACTATAGATTCCATATCATTATCTTGGTAATTTGATACACTGCCTGAAGGAATAAGACCAAAACCTGGAATCGAAAGTAGATTGATAGTGTAACCTTATTTGATGCTATGGAAGCGATTGATAATAGTGGACGATACATTGGATATAACCTTAGTACTGTCGCAAAGAGTACTAGAAACTAATATCGATATCTCGTTATTTTATTCTACAGCTGCGCAAGACTCTCGAAATTAGCTATTCCAATACTGAAATAAAAATTATTTGGTCTGTATTTTAACCAAACGTTTATGTTTGCACCTCTTCCTCTCTCATACTCATACTTTCGATTCCCCCTCTCGTTTTTCTTCAGCTAATTTCGGTCTGGCTTCCCCAGCCCAGTTAAATGTGTTAGGAAGAGTTTGTACTCATGAGTGATGTTGGAAACCTACTTATTGGCAGGTCTTCTGAAATATTTAATGACTTCTTGGAATTTCTAGACAGATGAAGCGTGAACTTAATGAATAATTCAAGTTAAATAATTGGTTATTTTTTATCTATGGTACTATCTTTCTTGAAAGCCTCAACCCATTCTTAAGAACTCTAGCACTCAGAAATATGCCTTGTTAACATACATGTGTGAAGGCAGGAAAGAAAGAAATAAGAGAGCACAAATATTAAAGTAGATCAACTTTCAATAGGAAATTCACTAGTTTAAATCATTATTTGGGTAAAGGCCATAACAGTATTCGTTGACTCAGACGAAATGAACAGTATGCCTTTGTTATAACTTTCCCTTCAGTCTTTTGAAAAGGACTCACCACAACGACAAAAAAATATGGATACTATGCTTTAATTATTGCATAATGAGTATTTAATTTGCATACTCGATTACACCCGCTTCTCATATTCTGAAGCCATGCACAATGGCGGGCACGGAGTTGTCGAACGCTCTAGATACGCATGAAATCGACAAAATACCTGACGAAATCAGGGATAAGATTGAACAGTTGGTGTCGTCTAAAATTGAAGAAATTTCTAGTTTGAAGTCCAAATACGAAAAATTGCGAGTTAATTCAGGTAAGATAAGATTAGGTGCTTGATGGTTGGAGTCTGGAGAATTTGTGTTAGACTAGATCCGATTTCGCACTGTACTAAACTTCGCACATACTCAAAGGACCCATGTTAGTTAAGCCTGACTAGAATTCGGGCTCACTTTGCGTTTAGCGGCGATGACTTTTACCGACATTAGGGTCAGGGATGAGGAGAATGGGCAAAACATTGAGATTTGTGGATTTGACCCGAACTAACTAGTTACTAGACTAGACTAGACTTAAGTAGTTAAGAGTCTAGTCTAGAGTCTAGATCTAGAGTCTAGACTAGATCTAGATTATTTGAGTATTTGAATCTTAGACTTGGATTTGAATATTTGATGGGCCTGAATTGAAAGCCGAATTGAGGTCAAGGCCAAGGGACAGCAAATGTGGAAGGATTTCCATATGTGGGCCATCCTCCGACATGTTACTGACCTGTACCAATAAACACACAAAAGATGAATTATTGTGATGGCGCTGCCGCTGGTATAAAAAATCACGGGCTTGGTTATATGTGGGGATACACTTGAAAGAAAAGTAGTCGTTCTCAAATGACAAATCTAGAGGTCTTGCTTTTCCCTGCATTTTATAGGATGGCCCACATATGGAAATCCTTTCACAAATGTTGTGTGAGTAATAGGTAATTTTTCGGCGTTCTCTAACAACAGCAACGATTTAGTTGAAATATCGATCTACTAGTCCATGACTTGTCTATGACTAAATGAACTGTAACTGTAACATATAGTTGCGGTGCTGTCCTTCGACATAGCCAATTTTTCTCAGATTTTTCTCTCTTGATAGCTCTTGAACCACACTCCGGGCTAAAAAGGCCTGTTCTAGCCATTTTCTGCTATTTGGCCTTGTAAATCTGAGATTATGAACATACTATTAACCACAGAGGCTTGTGCTGGCACATAAGTATTTTATGAGATATCACTTTTGCAGAAATTTCAAGATTATAATGCCAATTAAACAAGAATATCAGGAATGTCTTGAACTTAACAGAGAGAAAGAACAAAATACCCCTTGTGCAAGTTACTGTTGCGAGCTGGTGGTTGCATTTATTGCTCTTTACGCATACTTATTTCAAAGAGCTGCTGATTTGCATTTGTCCGCCAGCAGTGGAGTGCAAATTTTCGCATGATGCAGCTAAGTATTTCTGGGAATCTATGGATTGATTGAAGTTGAAGTTTGTTGTTTGGAATTATGAAATAGATGTGCTGTTGACATAATGGACACAATGCCATTATTGTGAAGTGAAATTAGAATTACCAGAAATTTAATGATTCATGTCACAAATAATATAATGGACTTACCCCAGATGAATCATGGCTGAAGAATTTGGCGAACACTAATGTGTTTGAAGAAGCCCATTCTTATGAAGGTCCCCATCTCAGCGGACATTAGGGTTAGAGATGGGAATTTCTGCTTATGTCATATTTGCTAAAGGTAAAGTTTACCAAATTCTGGCTAGGACTGTATAATCTCATTAATCTAACTTATATCATTTTATCTTTTATTGAATAGACTTAAAATGCCAAAGTAAACTTTACCTTTAACGGTGACAGAAGTAACTGCACCTATATGAACAAGGGGAGAAGCACCGTGGCTTGACCTGTAGGAACTGCTTTGTGCATTGATATTATCAAATGAGGATGGCAGTCTTTCAAGATGCTGTTAATAGTGTTAAGTTAATGTGAGCAGTTGGAAGTGTATTAAGGTCATGGGTGAAGACTAGGCTTACAAAAATACTTACCTATGAAAGTTAGGGACTGATTCAGGCAGAAGCTGTCTATAAATTTAATTGCTGTGAGGTTAGCATCCTTTTTATGGTGTAGACCTAGTGGTAGCACGTTCAGAATTGCAAGCTGAGAGACCCTGTGGAATTTTCTAGTGTGAGGTTTTCTCGGCCTATCTTCTCAAAATTGATCCTTCACAGTATTTTGGTAAAATCCTGGATGTCACAGTTTCCTAGATGATGTTTAACATCAAAAAAGAAATATCACATTGGGCTCACATTCCTCCCCCTTATGAATACAACTTTTATTCCTTGTCACCTGGTTACACTAAGACTAAATGAACTATACCGGTGATACTGCACTGAGCGCATTGCCATCATTACTAACTGGTAAATTGAGCCAGTGCCAGTTTATGCTCGGAAACGATTATATTGGTGGTGTGCAGCTGAGAGTCCAGTGAGTGGGAGGAAAATGTTTCCTGTAACTCTTATTTGGATCTTGGTCTGCCGGTTGACTTCCTGTTTTGAGGAATGTTTGTTTGTGTAAGGAATTTTTAAATTTTTTTTCAGTCAACTTTATTTGTCTGCAAGCATAACACAATATATTTTTCATTACATTGAATGCAACCATTACAAATCATATGATGATGATGCTGAAGACAGCAGTGATACAGGTGATGAAAATCACATGAGAAAAAAAATCAAGTAACATTTCATTATAAAATCTTGACAATTTAAAAAAAACCTTGATAATTAAAAAAAAAATAAACATGCCTTTGCATGACTCTCCAAATTTCTCAAAGCACTGGACTACTTCATTTTAGTGCCAAAGAAGTTTTTTGTTATTCAGTAATTACTTTTGGTGAGGTATACATATGCATCATATCTCATAAACATAAACTAATCCATGACATTCTCTCATACTTCAAAGAAAAAAAAAATTGTCACCAGCTGACTTATACAATTTAAAAATAACATATACCCGGTATGGCTGTTTTTAAAAGAAATTACATTTTAGAAAAAGATGAGGATAATGCAGTGTTGACATTATTATCCAAAATAACACTTGCCACACAACACATCCAAGTCAAAACAAGACCCAGTAGTCAGTTAATACATCAATTACAATGACGGTGTAGGCATAGAAAGTATAAAATACCGTGAGTCTACACACACTAAGTGGGCAAACATTACTCATGTGTATCTTACATTTTCTATGCCAGGAAGAGAAAAAGGGATGGGGCTCCTCAGGTGTTATGTTTCTTGTATTTATTATGAAAAGGTACGTGACATAAATAACTATCTGAATCAAACATAAATAAAACTCGCCTGTTCATTATAAAGGCCTTGTGACCCAGTACTAGTAGTATTCACCCGGTGACCATAATGTTACTCACTGGCTGCATCTTCCACACATTTTAGAGGTACCAGCATCCTGAACACTTCTTTTTTTCATTCTTCCTTTCTT
>JAWQUT010000722.1:119287-136805 GCA_033807755.1 Ellobium chinense
CCCCCCAAAAAAAACAAAAAAAACAACTAACGGTACAACCACAACTCATCGGCTGGCGATGTTGTTATGCCGATGTCTTGAATCAAGGGAAGCAACCAGTGATATTACAGTATTTTGAAGTGCAGAGTCAAGTACCCTGTTAAGTAAAGGGTCTCCACATAGACTTACAGGGCTAGACTAGGGTCTCCCTGACACTACTGACAGTTTTTACATGATTTTCAGTGGACCATGCTTGTAACGAGCCATCGTTTCTAACGAGCACCGACGGTCGGTCCCGACGACCTCGTTATATCCGAGTTTCACTGTATAAAGTACCCCGAAGTAGCGACTTCCCCTCAAACGTGACCTACGACCCAGGTTTTGGCTCTATTTGTAGACAGATTCCCCCAACATTGCGACTTTCATTCTAGGCCTAGGCTAAGCTAGGCCTACCGTGCAACGGCCACAGCCGTGCAAAACCGAAGATGAGACGGAGTGGGAATGCTGTGGTCTTGCGTGGGTGAAGGAACCAATCGATAATGCCTGTTCAGATTTGTTCGTTAGTCGGCGAGCCAAGTAGAGCATGTTATAGGCACAAACGACGTGTAGCAGCTAGCGAAGTGACGTCACATCGCACATCCTGGTTCATTTGCATGTCTGTATAAGTTAGTAGTCTGGTATGCGCTGGTCTGTGAGTATGGCTTTCTGATGGAAACTTGTACTCTGGTTTTCTCTGGAATAGACATGTCTTAGTCCCATCCCTGAATTAATATTGATTCTTGAGATATGAAATTATGAGGATTTACAGACAGTGAATCTCATATTGGAATATCATTGTATTTTCTATTGACATTTAACAGAGGAAATTGATGAATTAAGTAAAAAGTTGACTGCAGCCAACAATGAGAAATGTGAGGCCCAGGCTCGCCTCAGTCAGATCCAGTCAGAGGAAGTGTCTAAAGAGGTGAGTCAACGGTGATATGGAACTGAGGAATCTGATTGCTGATATTTAACGACTTTGATAAAATGAAAACGAGAGCCTGTTCATTCATGTTTTTGATCATTATTTGAAACATTACTTCCAGCATCATGACTCGTGCTTTTGAGAATTTATACCCATTTCATGAAGTGAGGCTAGGATTTCCATTTGAGATATTTTCTCAGTATATGACTTTCCTTTGATGTTTTTGCACTTTATCAGTAACAGCTGTAAATTCACTGGCTTCCAAGAATTTTTTTTCATCTATAAATTTGTTGTAAGTTATGGTTGTGGTACATATTGATACTCTTTTAGTGTCAGCATAGGGAATTGACAGTCAAAGGTAAGGCATCTTTACTGTCTTTTCCCTGTTTTCTTTTGCAGTACCGTGAGAAGAGACTTGAGAAGGAAAAAGAGCAGTTGGAGAAACAAGTGGAATGGTTCAACCAGCAGCTAACAGAAAAAACCAATTTGCTAAGCAATGTTAGGAAAGAAAAGGTGAGATATTATAAAAAAGACATTGCAGTTCATTATGTAAGAGTTTGAATAAATTATTAATTTGCATGATCCCACATATATTTTATATTTGTAAGAAACTACAGTATGTAGCATAGTTTGTGGTATGATGTGTATTGAAACATGACTCATAATCCCTGATGATGTCATCACTGTAAAATTTTGGGATGTGTAAAGTTTGCTTTTCACCTGAAACTTTCAGGAAGTGTTTGTAATACATGTGCAGTTATAAATAACAGGCGCATTTCCATATTCTGTGAGCAGTCTCAGCATCAGTTGATCCACTCTGTCATACAGTGTGAGATGGAAAACCAAAATGAAGAATTTGAAAAGATATTACAGCTACAGAACATTGAAAATTTCGATAAGCAAGTAAAATTTAGGTTGTTATTTATACCATTTTAATCGGGTGAAATCCCTATCCTCTTAGTCCTCATTGCTGTTCTTTTCCAAGTTGGACACCTCCATGCACCTCCCCTCTTTCCCTTCTCTCTCCCCCCAAAAAAACATGCAACAGCTGATACAAACCTGAAGAAAAATATGTGCAAGAATGAACTGCTGGTGGAGGCAAAGAGCATTTGGTAGCTGTGTGAAAATCTGAATAGATGATAGTTGAGTTGTGAATGCTAATGATATAAATAGTATTGGAAAGATTTATGTGTGACAGATAGCAGTATGAAATAAAGTACAATGTATAAGTTGTTAATGCTTAATAATTTTGTATACTTCTGTATTGGCGAATGCCTTTAATAAACTGAACTGAATTGAGCCATCATTTGTACAATTTCATGAGGTTGAGCGCAGCTGTTTTTGAGAACATTGTATTGGATATTTCATCCCCACCAGTAAATGATGTATGTGACCCCTCCAATCGAAATGAGTCACATGTTGCACTGGCCTATTTTGCGCTAGAGGCTCTGAAAGGTCTACCAGGTCAATTTTCTGTTTATGCTGTATTCTTGTTTACTGATGTTTTAGCAATGCTGGGAAGTAAAGATTTATCAAAATTATGTTTTTAATATATTTTACTTTTATTAAGCAAAGGGGGGTCTGGCAAGCAGTTTCATGCAGTCCAAAGTATGTATACATTCCTTATAATCCTTTCGATCCACGTCGTGTTCGGACGTCAACGAGGCTATTAATATGAAAGGGAAAGCTCCCTCAGACAACTCTCATTTGCTGATATTATTAGACTGGGGCCATTCTTAATGAATGAATCAGAAGCAATTGTAAACAATAACAGCAGCCATTATGCCTCGAAGGAAAATGGAGCATCTGGATTGGTTGCTGGAGGTTACCTGATATTACTAGCCGGGTTAAAGTTTAGATGGCCTAACCTTGCACACATGATAGACTGTACAGCTGAGTAAAATAATACATTCAAGATCTATATTTCACACACTTTTTCTGCAACTCTCATGGTGCATTTGTGATCTACTGTTGGATTTGATTTAAATAAATAACTATCCACAACTACAGTTTGGCATAATTTCGTGCGGCTTTTATAACAGTACAGCAAGATAAAATTTTATTTCTGCAGAAGGAAAATTTCAAATTGGTTAGAAAAACGTTTTCATTTCTTTTTATCCTTGCCAACGTCACTGCACAATGACTACAATGTTTGGTCCTGTTGGGACTGACACGGATCAACACTTTCACCTCAATATTTTCAACAACGACGACAAACAAACACACACACATAGACACACACACAGACACCCCCCCCCCCCCCCNCCCCCTACCCCCACGCAAAGTCAAAAACAATAAAAGAATGGACCTCTCAGAGGTCAATACGCGACCCTCTGTGATCTATGAACATGGCGGCTGCTTACATAAGCTGATGTTACTGGCTCTGAGTTGAAGAGGGAAGAATCAGCGTAGATTTGAATACCATTTTGGTGACTGAGTAATTAGGCCTGTTAAGGTGTTAAAGTGATATATTAATGTCAAGTCACATGAGTAGACATGACTTGTATTCTAGGCTTATAAATTGTAGTTCATTTACTGTGCCCATCTGGGATCTGTGAGTTTGGCAATTGCTTACTTGGCCATATGCTAGCACTCGTCATTGCCAAAGAGCAAGAAGTCAGAAGTTTGAATCTCGTTCTGATCATGTTGCATAGACCTTTAAGAATCATTTCCAGTCACATTTCTCAGTTCAGGAGAATGGAGCTGAGAGAGTGACTGAGGGATATGGCCTATAAGAATAATTTTAATATAAAGGCAGATGAGAAAGCATGGCTTCTATTGAACATATTACAACCTAAGTTTGTGTGAATGAGTGAAATGATATCGTCGCCTTCCACACGAAAGGGCGTATCCCGATTTTTGACGGTTTTGAGTTATCACCACCAGTACGTAGTGCTATCTCAGAACTATGTTCACACGAAACGGCGTATCCCTAGCTCAAATAATAACGAAGATATAGCATAAAATTCCCAAGGGATTAAGCTAACTATCAATATGATCAAATCAGACGTAAATCGCTCTCCTAAAAAACGTGAAAAACAGGGATATGCCCTTTCGTGTGGAAGGCGACGATATTATGCCGATTTCCGTAATTCATTTCAGTATGTTATGAAAATATTTTTATCTTGTAACTTTTTTGTTTTTTAAGCAATTGACTTGAAATATGCAGGCTTTATTACACATAACTGTCTAAAGAAATGTACCAAATTTTAGTGCTCTATCTTAATTTTAAAATGCCCGTTGCTATGGAAACGTGTGCTAGAACTCTAGAGTCGGTTATCTCAATTTTGTACTTTTTCAACGTCATGACTTCAAATGCATATATCTCAGCCATTTTTGAATCAATTGACTTTGTTTTTGTTGTAAACTGAAGAGCTTTCATTACAGATTTTGAAAATGCAGCTAACTCATTTAGGCCAAAGTGCGACTTGTGACTTATTTCGATTGGTGGGGTCACAAATCTAATGATATATATATATATATATATATATATATATATATATATATATATAGACTATATATATATATATAGNCAAATCGTGACGTTCGCAATCGATGACACTACTCTATATATATATATATAGATGGTGCTCCTTGTCTTCAAATCCAAGCTAAGATTTGAATATATTGTTTGATGATCATTTCAGACCAGTCATGTTTTGGAAATTCAGTCGCAGCTGGATGAAAAGACCCAAGAGGTATATGTCAAGTCTGTTGTGTAATATGTTTGAAATATAGTGGGGTACTAGGATTATATTCAAATATTTTTCATTAAATCCAAGAAGTATGTGTCAATTCTGCTGTGTTTGAAATATGTTAGGGTTTTGAGATTGCAGTGAATTATTGTCCCTCTGCTCCAAGAAGTATGTAAATGTTCTTTTGTGTACTGTATTTGAAATATGCTAAATATGATGCAATTCATATTGTGATATACAGTAACTATGAAAATCATTCATGCTTAGCACAGTGTGTCAAATATTCTATATTACATTCTAGTATGTCCAAGGAAAACTTGGCTAACAGGCTTGCAGTGTGGAAGCAAGAAACAAGCATCTTGTTATGTTGACAGGACTGTATCACAAACTTGCTTGTAGGTACAAAAATTGAGGCTTAGCTGTTTGACCTGTTGGGTGACCATGATGAGAAACGAAACAGGTTTGAGAACGTGATAGCATGTTTGATATTTCTTTCAGCTGATCCACATGCAGACAGTTGTGGACTCACTCAAGGAGAGTGCAGAGCAGCAGAATAAACGTATTGATTCACTGATCAAGAAACTGAAAGATGTAAGCTTATATGAATATAACCAGCTACTTCTGCATTTGTGAGAACAGATGTGAATGTTACAATCTTATCTGTGGAGTATGTTTGGGAAAACTTAAGCTGCAAAGAAATTTGGTTGGAGATGATGATGGGGGGAGGGGAAAATGGCCAAATAAATAATAAGAGAATGTGTGCTGAATTTTAAGGAAATCAAGCTACTGCTCTTTAATGTGCTTATTTCATACTCTTCAATTGGAATTGTATTTTAGACACTAGACCATTGACTGTATTGGATCATACTTTGACACTGATGAGGATAATGAAAATGTGTGTTTTATTTATTGCTATTTGCTGGTTTAGAGTTCTATAAGGCTTCATGGGTTCATTGATAAAAGCATCTCTTCTTCAGGAACGAGATGGACAGGTGCAACTTGAGGAACAATTCAGACAGGAGCTTGCAGTGCAGAAACGACTTATTGATCTCTACAAGGTTTGATCCACTGTGCACTGCTCAGTTTTTTACTAGTAGACTAGCCCAAGGTGTTTTTGTTTGTAAACTTCTACATTTCAGACTCCATTATAGGGCTTTGGCTATATCAAAGAGTCCCTGTGCGCAGACCTTACCTCTCATTTGAATCATACATTGAATCATTTGCGCAGGCACCCCTTGATTATACCATTGTGCAAGAGCACCAGGGTGGGAAATCAATTTATGTTTGTCAAGATGTAGGTATGGTATATTTGAGATTTGATACCTAGTTACATGCTCTTTTACATGACAACTCAGCGTACTACATGTACAAAAATTTATGTACATTTAATTTAAAGCATGTAATCTGTGAAGGAATTTGTACTTTTTTGGGTGTTTTTGAAATATTTACAAAAAGTCTTTGAAACAAAAATTATGTGTTGGTATGTTGGAAAGTTGTGTCTCTTAGTACAACATGTTATTCAAGGTGGTCTGAAATCGTTAGTGCGCAGAGAAGGACAGAGGGAGAAACAAATGAGGAATGAATGATTTTGCTGCATGTGACTTAACTCTGTGTGTTTCAGTATTGAAGAAAAGGGAAAAAAACATTGAATGTTATATTTATGTTAAAAGTGATGTCCTCTGTAACATGAGTTTATGTGGTCATGGTTTGTATGATCATGACCTCAGGTTTCTGTGGAAGAGAATGAAGAGAAAATAACAGAACTCACTGGTGCAGTGGATGAGTTGCGGAAACTCTTGAAGGAAGCCTCGTCAGGTAATTAACATCTACCTCTCTCCAAGGAGACTTTTAGTTGTTTCTAGTCTTGGATCAGAAATTAAATGTTCCACTGTTTTATTTCACCTTTGCACAAATCGCATCATGTGTCCTTCTGGCACAAAGCATGAGAACAGTGGAGTACTTAATTAGATACCACTTCTGAAAATGCCCTTAATGGGATTCTGCTTCATTTTCCTTAACATACCAGAGGAAAGATTTAGATAGACTGTCAAGTGAATGTCATAGTTATCATTTTAAAGGATTAAATTATTGAATAAGTACATGCTTTACACTGAGTGATTCAGTTATTTCTGAGCACAGCCTTCTTTGACATTAAGAATACAATTGCAATACAGCAAGATTTTGTTTGTGGCCTATTTCAACTTGGAGTTATTTCATTGTTGTGGTGAATTCTTGAAAGCTTGCTGACCATTTTCATATTTTGTAAATGCTATTCCAGCATACACGGAATTGGAGTCAGCAAAGAAGGAGGAGATCAGCAAACTGCAAGCAGATTGTGGGGAGAAAGGTAATATTTCAAGTTTCTCTCAGCTATGCAACAACAATTTCACACCAGCCAGTGCATCAGAGCATTACTAAGTCAGTATTGCATAAATTGGTTTCAGGTATATCTACGCAAAGAGCATCTAAGTAAGTTACTTAGAACTTGTATCCAGTGAATAAGTCTGTAAATGGTAAGCAAAGTGGCAGTCAAATGTTTATGTCATAATTTACAAATATGAAGAAACAAATTGTAGCCAGTAGTTGTAATTACAGTGTATTTGCATCTTTGAGCTTATGTCTTATGAGATACACAGATAAGGTTTCTGTTTTTCGGTGCAATGCGTTTGTCTTATGAGGTCAGATGAGTATTATGCTAGCTTACTCAACTATCAGTTCCACTTAGATTGTATGAATTTATGATACCATGTTCATTTTGTCTTTCAGATGAATCTATAGCTAATCTTAAGCAGGAGCTGAAGAATGCTAATGAGCTTATGTCAGCCTTGAAGAAAGGTAAATTAAAGACATTTGGTGACCTAACTTGGGCCTTGAATTGCATCAGTATGGAAATCTTCACCTAGATTTCTTATCTCTCTCTAACAGCTCACTTTCGAGTTAACTTATAAGTTCTTGGACTAAGCTGCTGTCCATGATATATGTTTTGAGGTGCAGTTAATAAACTTATTTATAGAAACTGTATAATAGGTTTCTTTATTCTTCATTGATGTAATGTACTTTCATTTTATGGGGACGGGGATTCTCTCCTATTTCAGGCTTCTCATCTTCATTGTTTCATGTTAATAATAGAAGTGACCTTTTTCAGAATGTAATTACCCGTCTACATTTAATAAGCATTATTTTACTATTTGCCCGCTGCCAGGTGTCAGTTTTGAGGGGCCAAATTGCTTTGTGAAGTTTGATTACTTTTGTCCCTGAATGCCCCTTCTTGTATCACCAGTATGTTTTCATTAACAAATATAACTGAAATAGGTCTTGTTTTATATGAATTCGTCTTCAGGCAAACAATTTTGATCTCTCAAAAAAGGAAGTAAAAAAAAAAAATATGTGCAGCTTTTGTACTGCAATTTGCATATAAGACCTGTCAGGTGTGAAATTCTTTTTCTGTATGTGTGTTCTTGAGGGGTACCCATCCTGGTTTTGTATTTTGTATTAAAGAATTCACTGTAAGGATAGCTCTGGCATATTGTAGACATCCATCTTTGATCACAAAATAAGAAAGTATTTCCACACTAGTCAAACCCTATAACCTGCTGGATATAAAGGTTTTGACTTTTGGTTATGACAGAAAGCTTTTGGATTGTGTGATTATATACATCAAATACTTTATGCCTGTCAGGTTCTGTGACCCTCTCAGAGGAGGCCATGGAGGCTTTGTCACCTGCAGCTGCTGCAACCAGCAAGCTCTTGAAGTCTGGCATGTCCCTCACTCAGGTAAAATCAGATGACCTTCAGATGTTAGGAACAGTTTGCATTTTGTTGTTTATTGCATTTCTTATCTTTGTAGAAAATAATATCTATTGACTAGCATAGACACCCATTCTATGAATGAGACATTAAGTGACTAAAATAAGTTTGTTACATGGAGATCCTCGGTATTATGACTGTGGTGCAAAAGCAATATTGTGAACCAGCATGCACTCCTACTCACTGATGGCTGTGTTTACGGTTTTAACCACTCACAGCTTAAGAGTTTCACACTGCATGGAGTTATCAATGAATGGAAAGCAGAATCGGAAATTTTAACCTCATCCATAGAAAAGGTGAAATGGTGAAAGCAGCACATACATTAATAATGGAATTTTGCACCTTTGGTGAGCAGACATTGATGATTAATATCGAAGTAAACTTCATCCAGTTTGACAGTTCGGACTGAATTTTATGTGCAGTGGTTTTGGAGTTAATCATGTTCAAAAGCAGCACGATCCATTCTTATGGTGTAAAATACAGAAAAAATATATGCTTAGTCATCAGTTATTCTTACGGAATGGTTTTTAGTGGACACTAGTGGACCATTGAAAACTGAGCAGTCAGTGAGTTAAGGTAACTGCCAAGGTGACGGCTATGCATTCAGTGAATTCAGGTAACTGCCAGTTACAGTTTAGAATGGATCTGTTTTGAGTACAGATCTTTGCCACATAAAGCAGAAGAAACTTACGAAAATTTCTGAACTCAGACTGTGCTGGGCACAATTGTCCCACACTGGAACTGCACTGCACATATAGTGTGATAGTGATTATGATTGTGTTTCGTTTAAGACTGTAGGGTATGAAAGAGAGGCTAGCTATCCTAGTAAAGTTAGCCAATTTTATAAGCGATACCTCCTTTATCAGATATCGAAAGTTTTTAAATATTAAAAACGTTTGATTCTGCCGTCATTACTTGTTTCTAGAGAAATATTTGAAAATACTCTAAAATAATCCAGAGGTGCAATTCATGAATTTGGGGCAAAAAATTTCTCCACTCTAAGGCATTGGGCACAAAGTTTTTAGGATGAAGAGAGCAACTTAAAGTAGGACACGCACATCAAAAATAATTTTCCACTTTTTAATACCTTTTTTCTCTAAAAATTATCTCTGGTGCCCACCGAGTCAATTTTGCAAAGAAAGAGCATCATTCTGTTATCGTGCGCGTATGTAATATGACGCAATAAGGAGAGCTAGAGTTACCGGGTTTGGCCCTTAAGTCCAGAATTATTCCCCTTCCCCGATCAGCAGAAGCCCGCGGCAAAAACGCTGACGTCACTTACGTTCCAGCATCTGCAGACACCTCTACCTGACAATATATTATTCAGTTTTTAATTAAGGTTCTGGTATTCCAAATTCAAATGTAAAGTTTAATAGAGTGAGCCAGAAAAAGTATTCTGCATTTTTGCTGCCTCAGCATGATTTTGTTTGGCATATCTACTGTTCACAGAGGAATTAAAACATTCATACCAACATGCTATCACCCGTCCGCACAGCACTGGCTAGACAGCTGGGCCATGTGGCAAGAACGTATTTGACGTAAGCTTATGGCCGCCAGGCGCGCAGTGGTTGTAACAATTCGGACTTTGGATAATGTAATCCTACGGGTTGTCTGGGGCCAGCAGATGCGTCATATCATTATGACAGACACTTGAAAGACTGTTTTATTGGAATAATAGGGTATTGTATGATTTAATATGGTCTGTAGGACGGTGCAGTCTTCCTTTAAAATGATTGAAATGATTGATCACTAAGTTTTTAAAAAAATGAATGACATCCCTGACACTTTTTAAGATGAGATATCTAACATTATACATTAACCCCCAGACTTTAGTCAGTAGCAGGAGTTATTTGAAAATCTATATTCACAAGATAGGAGCCATGTGAGAAGAGAACTGACTGTTTCTTTCTTTCTTTTACATCTGTCTCATTTATGTCTTGTTTGGCTCAGATCTACAGTGAATATGTTCAAACCTCAGAAGCCTTGAATGATGAACGAGAGGAAAACAGAAGGCTCAATTCTTATCTGGAACAAATTCTTCAGGTAGATTAAGAACATTTTACAGTAACTTTTACTCTTTCTTGCTTCTATTTTTTACCTTTCCTAATCTTCATTGGTTAAGTAATGAGACAGTTTTAAAATTGCATTCAGATGTGATTGACATGACAACTTTCTCACTGTTATCATAGGATCAAGTCTGCATTAGTATTTGTGTTGATGAGCTTGGTAAAAAATATTTGATTTGTCCGTATTTTAGCATTTATTTAAAGACATTCCCTTGACATTCATCATATCTTTATAAAATCTGCTGTGTTCCTAATTTCTATTCATGCATCACAAGACTCCTTGCTGTTAAATACTGATGTTTTTATCCTCTCAGGAAATTGAAGAAAAAGCCCCTTTACTTAAGAAGCAGAGAGAAGACTATGAAACAGCTTTGAACAACTTGGATCAGATGACATCTCAACTTGATTCAGCAATGTTGGTGGGTACATCAGTGTTAACCTTTTTTAACCACTGCATAGTGACAGTCATGCTGCTACTTTTGTGTTTTATTTATTATTTTATTTTGGGGGTCCTTTGCTTTATTTATTTGTTTGTTTAATATACCCAGTCAGTGCTCAGTCAGCAAATTTTGCTTTGAGTGAGAAGAAACATTTGCATCAAGGTAAAGGCATTTATTGATCCATGGGTCAGGAAAACTTCCCAAAAAGTTGTGAAAGTTGCCTGGCTCTTTGTTAAAAGCTAATAAGAAAAAAATATCAATATACCTTTGTTTTTCAGGAATGTGAGAAGTTGCGAGCCGATGCTGATGACATGAGAAGAAGATACGGTTACATTCAGAGAGAGTGTAACAAGTATCAACAGTCCACTCAAGATCTTGGACAGCAGGTTAAATTCTCAGTCAATACTTACCCCTAGACTCTTGTATAAAAGGAGATTTCATCAAGGGGGGGGGGNGGGGGGGGGGGTGAAACTGGCATCATAAGGAAAGTATGCAGGAGGGAAGAGGAGATTTATAGTGAGCTGTACATCCATACTGGGCTGGGAACAAAAGACTGGAGGGATCTGGATGTGAAAGAGGACAGTAAAGTATTTTGGACAGCACCACTATAGTTCACATAAATGTTTCATTGGTTATTTCATTTGTAAGCTGAAGGTTTGTTGCATACATTGATGTTGCAGGGGATAATTTACTGCTGTCTCACCAGACCTTTGTGCCATAGATGAAGATGTAGTAGTTGTAGACACATTTGGTCTATTTTAGCTTCCCAAATTGAAAAGGTGATACTGAAGTTTCTTGATTTATGTTTACTGGCCAGGACGGCTCACCAGATTATTTTGATGTATTCATACACATCTACATCCACCTTGACTGATACTCTAGCTTGATGCCTATTAAGATTTGGACCTCCATCTCAGTTGATCCTCCTGTCTCAGTGGACATTAGGGTTAGGTACCCTTCTTGACTGATACCCTTGTCTCTATAAGCATTAGATTTAGGGCTTCCAGGGCAATGGGATTAGGGTTAGGGATAAGATTGGTGGGAATCCATGCATCTTCCTTGTTGTGGTGACACATGTGTTGACTGTTTTCAGTGCACTGTTTGTGGGCTTGCATGGGTCACTGAATGAATAGAAGTGAGTGGAGGCTCAGTAAAGACTATGGTCACATGACCTCAAGGAACCCTAAGAGTGTATCTGGTCGTACTTCTGGTATTTATGGAGAGAAGTTAGACAAAGCAGCATAGCTGATAAAGATGTGTTTCATTAGTTCCTTTTTTGTGGCAAAAAATTTCTCCACTCTAAGGCATTGGGCACAAAGTTTTTAGGATGAAGAGAGCAACTTAAAATGATTGAAAATGTCTGCCTCTGATTGACTAGTTTCATTTGTGGATTTATCTTTGAATGTTGATACAGCACAAAAGAAATCTAATCTTGAAACTGGTATATTCCTTTATGGGTTCTGAGTTTTAGACTCATCTTCTTAGATTTTCATGTCATTCATCTTGTCTCTCTGTGTAAACCAAAATCTCCCATGAGGATTAATTTTTACCTCCCTGCCTGTTTCCACCCTATTTAGGTTCGTAGTTTGCTGAAAGAGATAGAAGAACTGAGAGGTGGCCGTGTGGTCCGAGATGACCAGGATGTCTCCTCCAGTGAGGTATCCAGCTCTTCCGGTGTTATCACAGAGAAACTTATCACCTTTAGGTATGGGTATATGGCATCTTTGCTGGACTTATTTTATTCTGTACCTTACTAACTTTTCTGGATTTAAACTTATTTTGGTTTTGGTTATCTTGGATTCCAAACTAATATCTTTCGGTTATGCAACCATATCTTACTGATTCTTGATTGCAGATTTATTGTTTTTATCATAAACATATCTCCTCAGAGCAAAACTGGTTGTCTTATTTGGATATATGGTGGACCCTCTGAGATAAGACCTTTGTAAATGTTAATGAGAAATGTCTTAATTAGGAGGGGAGTCTTAATGAGAAGTTCACCCTAATATTAATGGAGGCGGGTTTTGCCCACACCTAATGTCTCTGTGGATATGCTTTGCAGTCTCTCCAGCCCTGTTCCTCTTTACAACATTGACTTGCTCCTCAAATATACATGCCTTTCTCTTGCGGTTGGTCATCATCACAGGTCTGAGTTAATGTGTGTAGCTAAGATATAGATAAAAATGGGCACTCGATAACCACAAGAGTGCGAAGTACCTTACTGTAAGAGTGGGCACGACTCCAACACTGTTGTTGACACCGACTTCTGTGTCGACGCTCCGATATCAGGGTTGGAGTTGTGACATGACACTGTTTTCCATCTACGAGGTCTGTCTCAGAATAAAGTTTCCCTCCTCTATAAATTCAAAAGTACGCAACCGACAGCCACCAAATTTTGTGACGTAATGACGTCATATCTAAGAAATCTCGATGCCAAATTTCAAGTGCTTTGGTGAATGTGTCATAAAGTTATGACTTGTCACTTTTGGTGTACTTGTGCACTTTGTCCAAGGTAAATCCGAGGAAAATTGCAGAGCAAAATATGTCTGCAACCTTCTCACGCTATGATGTCCGAGTTGTGATCAAATTTTCAACTCTTCTCGGCAAGTCTGCTGTGGAAACACATGGTGATCTTTGCCAAGTTATGGGGAATAGTGCCCCATCAATTCAAACAGTAAGAAAATGGATCAGGGAGGTTGAAGGTGGGAGGTCTGACATGAGAGATGAAGAGCACACTGGGAGGCCCCCCGTCGTCATTTGTGGCGACAGTGTTGCGAGAACAAAAGCTGTTGTGGAGGAAGATACGAGAAGGACATGCAGGGAAATAAGTGAATTAGTTGGTCTGTCCAATGCAACAGTTCACCGAATATTGACCAACGATCTTGGCAAGAAAAAAGTCTTCGCAAAGTGGGTGCCTCACTTGTTGACACCAGAGCAGAAACAAGCCCGTGTTCAAGCGGCTCGGCACTTTTTGACCCGTGTTGAGCAAGAGGGTTTATAGTTGCTCAGTAAAATCGTCACTGGAGATGAAACTTGGGTGTACTCATTTGATCCCGAGTTGAAAAGACAGTCGGCTCAATGGCTTGATTCGGATGCGCCGAGGCCACAGAAAGCCCGCAGAAAACAAGGGGAGAGAAAGGTGATGCACATTGTTTTTTTCGACATGAGTGGCATCATACTGAGCTGGCCAGTCCTACCTGGCGTAACTGTCAATTGTGACTACTACAGGTTCGTCCTCAAAGACAAACTGAGACCAGCAATACGGAAAAAAAGACCCGCCTTGCTCGAAGAAGGCGTCATCCTGCATCACGATAACGCGCCTGTTCACAAGTCCAGAGTTGTGAACGAGCTTCTCGATGGCTACTTGTGGGAATAATTGGAACACCCGCCCTATTCGCCCGATCTCGCCCCATGCAACTTCTACCTCTTCCCCAAGGTGAAAGAAATGCTGCGAGGTCGTCGATTTGAGGACGAGGACCAGATTCAAGAGGCTATGAGAAAAGGACTAATGACCTTGGACAAGCGGTCACTGGTCACTGTCTTTGACCGCTGGGTACATCGAATGGAGAAATGTCTGGAACTTGATGGTTCTTATGTTGAATAGGTATTTGAATAAACTTTCAGTTGATACCAAAAATAAGGGTATTTATAATTATATGTGAGGATAGCATGACAGGGAAACTTTATTCTGAGACAGACCTCGTACCTCACTGGCACTCACTGCAGTAATTCTCATAAAATCATTTCCCAAGTAATGTCCCCTTTTATACATATGCAGATTATAGCGACTCAGACATGTGCCCTGTCGATCATGTTGCAGACTGGCTGTGACACCTTGATTCGCGTAATATTGTGATGTCATGACTCGGGTGTCCAGTTGGTGTCAACACCTGTCCAGTGACACTACACCGGTGTCTACTCGAAGAATGCAGTGCCAAAAAGTTGCTGGTGTGGCCCAGCCCTACCATAGGTCTGCATAGTATTTCACCGGCTTACTTTAGATGACGTCATTTCCTGGGTCCAATCATATTCGACTATCTTAAGTCACTAATATATTCATATGTGGGATGGACAGAGTAGCTTAGACCCGCTTTGCCTTGCCTATCAATCGTGCACCGAATCAACAAGGCTCGGGTGGCTCATGCTGGTGTCATGTCATGAGGCAGATTTACTGGCGGCAAACTACATGACCACATGTGTTCAAAATTTGCAGGCAGATTGCAATTCAGAAAGGTGGGAAGACTGAACAAAGGTTCAGGGTGGGTTACATGTTGGACTTCGGAGGAAGTCGCTATTCGGAGGTCTTTCATATAGAAAAACATCTGTCATGTGATTTTAGGTCGTATTCGAGAGGAAGTCATAAATGAGAGGGTCTTATTGCTGAGGGTCAACTGCATTTCATATTGATGAATCTTTATCTTGTATAAACTACGGCTGAATTCACGTTATTCTTAAATTTCAGGAGCATTGAAGAGATGCAGCAACAGAACCAGCGTCTGATTGAAGTAATCAGAGAACTGAGCGAGAAGAAAGAAGAGGAAGAGAATGAAGCTACAGCCGAGAAGTAAGAAGAGCTGCTTGAAGGTCATCCGCCACTGGTGATTCTGTTACGAATTGTCAGATTTAAGTAGCATGAAACTTTCTGTTAAATGAATGCCATCCATTTGATGAGCTTTGTCTTAAACATCAATCACTTATTTTATCAATCTTTAATGCTTTGATTTTATTACTCGTAAGTTTAGCATTGCATTTTTCATAAAAGCATGACATTAAATGTTTGTCAATCTTTATTTCAGAACCCGCGAACTGAAAGAACAACTGGATTTTGCAATGTCTGAACTAGAACATTTGAAAGATGCCAGGGCTCGGCAAGCAGAGATGGTGAGCTAAAAGCAGGCTCTCAGGTTTTATTCATATGGCTGAGACATTTATCATTTGAGCTACTGTGGTAGTATTAGACAGAGGCTGTTCTGCCTCATGAAGTGAATAGTGAAATTTGGTGGAAGTTAGCAATGAAAACTGTTATCCTTTGCATTCTCCTTTCTGATTGTTTTGCCTTGCATTATGACTGTTATGAATCATTATATAGATTAAGCTTTGGTTTCTCACACTTTAACTCCAATCAAGAGGGTTTTATCCTCAGAGAATATATATTGTACGTTATTGAAGCAGCTGTTTGCATGAAACATATTAATATATATTATTTTATGTTCCCATCAGGTGGAGTCTATTGTACGACAGAGAGACATGTATCGCGTTTTGCTGCAGCAAGAAGGTCCTAGTCCAGAGGTTTGTCCTTTTAGTTTATAGACCTGTATCCAAAGGGTGCAGCACATAGTACAGTAGAAGTCAGTTAAAATGAGGGTTGAGTTAACCATATATGATGTTAATAGGAGAGACTTTATTTTAATAATGGAAGCATGGCAAAATGGGAAAAAAAAGTAGTGCCTTGTCTATTGCTTGATTAAAGTGGTAAGTGTTTTGGTTGCAGAGTTATAAAACATGCATCTACAATTTTATTGGTGCTGAGAACAAAAGAGAATGTGTGTTCTGTAAAATTAAAATACCATTATGGAAATGGTGCCTATTTATGTGAATGATGCCATTGGATGAAACATCCATAATAAGGTAGAAAAAAAGGAGGGGAAGGGGTGCAGGCATATACATTTTGGTGTCATTTGAAAGAAGAGCTATAATGCATCAGGAGCTTCAACTGATAGTTGGGACACAGGAAGATATAGTTGGGCATTCAATAATACAGCATCAATAGACTTTGTCAAATGGTGTAATGAAGGCACTATTGGTTGTCTGTGTAATATCACTTGAACAAATGATATTACTTATTTTTCTAACGGGCATCGTCTCCGAAAGAAGACAGACACACATTAAACAGGTAGGCTACACATCACCTGCCTTTCAGAACACACACTAACATTCAATATATCTTCTAGTGGTCAGAGTGCCTCAAGTGTTCATATGAAATAAGGAGGATCAGGCCATAAAGGGCAAATATCAGAAGACTCAGTGAAGAGAATTTTTGGTTAAAATGTATTTAAGCCATTTCTTTATCATTTAAAGTAGAGTGAGCTTACAAAATATACAAGGGAAGTTATATGGGACTTTGATGAAGTAATTATTGGATTAACCAGCTTCAGCGTAACTGATTTCCATTGTATTATGAATTCATAACGTGAGATTGAGATAAAATGTTGATTATAGGTTCAGCAGTTTTTTCATGCTGATCATGAATTTATTTTCCTTGTAGTACTCAGCTTTTCTGTTTCCTCAGTAATTAAATGTTATTTTTGGCTCTTTCCATATTCCTATTTTGTTCCCTTCCCTTCCTCTTCAATAAAGCTTGCTGTATTTTATACCTAAATTATTTCCAACCTTAAACATAGCCCAGAATTTTTCTCTCAGCCTCACTGTCAGTCAGTCAGTGCAAGCTAGAATATAATTTCTTTCTGCTACTACGACTTTCCACAAGTACATTGAGATGCACTTGCAAGCCATGTAATGTCTTAATCTTCCTTTCTTTGGAATCCAACACCCCCCCTCCCCCTCTCC
>JAWQUT010000722.1:136857-148036 GCA_033807755.1 Ellobium chinense
CGTTTCGAAGAAATCACAAAGAAACACATGCCCATGCCCTCCTGTGTTAGCGTCGCCGCTGCTCGCCTCGCCAGAAATATGTGACGTCACCAACACCGGTGTACACGCCTCATGGCTATTACGCGTCGGGCTCAAGGCTATTACGCGTAGCGCTGCACTCAGTAGGGCTCGCTCCCACGTGGAAACAATGGGTTACTGTTGTGTGGTAAACTGTAAATCTAGAGATGGATCCACAGAAGACACCGTACAGCACGTGGAGGCATCTGTTTAAGTAAACACTGATGTGGACATGCATGCTAGCAAAGTGAGATCTAGATCGAGACTAGTCTACTAAGTTGAGAGTAGTCTAGACTAGCACTTGGTCAACAATACAGAGAGCTAAACTGTGACAGAATGCTTGCTTACCATTCCTGAAATGGTGGTCCAATAGCTTCTCCTCAATTATATCCTCGTCATCTGTTTTTCGGCGCAGGGGCTCGAACTGATACGGCTTGACCGGTGCTGTCATTGTTCTCGATTGAAAACACCGCGACTTCCGTGCTGACGTGACGTTTCCGGTACGGTTTTTTTCTTACAATTTCAGAATAGGTTAAAAGTTGTAAAATTAATTTCGAAATATTATTTTGTAGCAAAAATATCACTTGATATTGAAAATATAAAAACTGTCGGAAATCACATTTTTTCTAGCACTTTAGTCGCACTTTAAATCTTTCACTTGCAACTGGAGGGTACTTTCATATGAGACAGGAATATGACAAAGTCTGATTGTCTAGTCCAGTATTTTCAGGTCTGTGTTCAAGTGTTTATAATGATAGTTAAGAGAATAAATAAACTAATGTTGGTCTATGGATCATTCATCTTTCAGATTCCAGTCATGCCTCCTGTCACTTCCACACCCCTCCAGACAACCTCCAGAGCTGCACCCATTCCTTCCTCTCAAGACAGCAAAGCCACAGAGACTGCCAAGAAAGAGCTTGAGGAGACAAAGAATGCACTGAAAGAATTGCGGGGAGAGTTTGATGCTTACAAGAAGGATAAAGCAGAGAATGAAAAGTGAGTACAGTCGGGTCCACCAAATGCAAATTCAGATAAATCAAATTTCTCTTAAATCAGCAGGAAATGAAGTTAATAGGTTTTTCCTTCTTCTTTGCGTACAGTTAAAGTATCCTCGTTATTCGAACATGGCATCATGGGTTTTCTATGGGCTGAGGCTAGCACACCTGCAAATTTGCCTTCACCATTCTTCCGCATCGTGCAAAATCACAGTAAACGGGTGTGAAACAAAGAAGTTAATGCCTGAGAGGGCAGGATTTGGTAGGTAGGTAAGGGTATGTATTGTACAGCATTACTCCATGACCGATTAAGGGGAATGTCGGGCGGCAGCATAGGGGTAAAAAAATCGATTGATGATCACACTTTCAGTGACACAGCACTATATGATGTGCCTGCACAAATTAGTACTACTGGTTGTCTACTTGTGCTTCTTAAAAAACAAATGGTTTTCTAGGACTATGACGTGCACTACAGAAATCATCTATCTGAGACAAAAGAAAACCTGTTTATTCTTGCAGAGTGCAAAAAGACTGCACAACCAACACTAATCTCACCATATAGCAGAATAAAAGCAACGAAAACTTTTCGTGACTAAGAATAAACTGCAGTAGCTTTAACGATAACAACAGTAGGGTTCTACTAGATAGGCCATATCAAGCTGTGAAACACTGACTGCAATGATGAAAAACGCCGAAAGCATGCATAAAGCTATGAAAATAAATGATTTGTAGGAAAATAAAATTTGAGAAAGAAAGAGGACAGTAAACTCCCGACGCGGGTCTTTACTTGAAATGTTTGCGCTTTTCTTCTTGTTTGAACTCGTCCAGACTTACCGGCGCCACAAAGTGAGTACTGCTCATGCTCAGCTCAGCAGCACAGGAATGGGGGAGGGTTTACTCAAGAGAGAGAAAGGTGACGAGGCGACATTTCTTTTTTTTTTTTTTCTGACAGGATTCCTCGTAGCTACTGCTATTCAAACACACTCCATCCTGACGGTTTTTTTCAGGGCTCCCAAAATTAGGAAAAAAGAAAACAGCAAGGCTGGAAGGAGGTGACCTATCAAAATTTCCCCCTGCCATGGAGATGGTGTAACCATAACTCAAAATACCATAGCTATACGAGTATTTTCCTGGTTAATATCGTAAATCAAATTCTGGTAATCCGAACCTCCTATGACGGTCCCAGCGATTTTGACTTAAGCGGACTCTACTGTAATTTGCTGTTTGCCTATACAAGTAGGCTAAAGTGTCTACAATCCAGCAAAGTGCATCATGTAAACTAAGCTGTTGACCACTTGTCTTCAACACCATGAAGTGTGCATTGTGTAATAGCAGTGCTTTTTTTAAGTATGCACTGTAATCTCATGTTTTGCGATTGTGTATGGGATGGGACACTGATTCTTTTGGGAAGAACTGCATTTTTCATCGGTTTTTTTCCCCTCTGCAAATGTATTTATTCTATTGAATACTGTGTTTTTTTGGTAAATGAAGATTTTTTTAAATCATTCATTACATGATAACAACCTGCATCATTTGTTTAGCACACCAAATCAACTACTATGGATTCAGCTTGGAAATATTATTTGTTCGTCTAAATATGTCAACAGAATTGCAGTTTCTGACTTACAGGAATAATTGCATTCATAATTTCAATATTCTGTATGAAATGGTGGGTTTGTGTCTTGTCACTACATCACTGCAACAAAAAGCCCAAGTGTCAGACAGCTTACTGTCCCTATTCAAATTCATGTGCAGGAATTCACTAAGGCAAACATAAATTGTTCATCTAAGGAGATGATATTTGAAGGACTTGTAATTTGCAATATAGTATACTTTTGATTTCATAGGAATGAAATGATGCCCTCTTCCAGACGTTGAGTACGCAATGATTCTAGTCCTGATGGTCATTGTGTAATTAAGTTCTGGGACATTAATATGCATTTGAACTGTTTTAATTGACGACTGCATGTGCAATTATTGCAGTTTTCACATCAGATGTGACAAATATTTTCTTGTCGTAATTTTTACAAGTCTTTTCAGCTTACATTTGCTATGTCCTGATATAAAATTTCGTGTCTGTATACAGATTGTATTGACTTTCATTTTAATTTATCTGACACTGAATGATGTTGCTTAATCTGGTGATCAAACTTAACAGTGTTCTCGCAAGGCAGATTATTATAAGTCCATATACTGATATTTCTAGAACAGAGTATAAATAGATCTGTCAGTGGAAATCCCAAATCCCCATACCATCATCCTTAACAGCAATAAAACTGCATTGCAATTGACATCCACTGTAGTATTATCTGCTAGCATGCAATAAACATACATAGCATTGCTTGTGAGCAGCCAGACGGAATGCATGCAGTGTCCAGGGTTACATGTAAGACATATTTGCAAGCTATGGAGATGGATTGGATTTATGTAATAAACGCAAATAATAAAGAAAGGCCAAAGACAGAAATATACAAATTTAAACGCAGTACTGTCCATCTTCAGTCAGTAAATGAAATTTCAGAGTTTAAGATGGCCAGAGGCTTATTTGCACTGATTTGATGCTGGAATGAACATAACTAGCCTGAAGTATTTGAAAGCAGTGTCATAAGTGCAGAAACTAAAATCTGAAATCAGAAAACATTTTTTTTTGATGTAACATTGCTAAGGTTTCTCAAGGCGAACTTGCATTTGTCAGGCTGAAACTGAATAGTCCTTAAAGCAGTTACTCTATAAACTTTTGGAGTACACATTTTCAGCTTGAAGCAAGGCCAAGGCTACAATTGCTTATCTTTTTTTTTTTCCCAGTTGCTTATCACTGGCAAAATAAATTTCATGAAAATTATTTGTGTAATCGCTTGAGTCTATTTGGGATTTAAATATGTTAGATTTATAGCCATCCTTAATTATACATATGCGTAGTGGCAAAAGCATACGTCTCAGGCAGCAGATAGGATTGTAGTTTCCATGCAAACTGGTATTGACACAAAATAGTGAATAAAGGGTGTGTGCATGTGTGTATATGGCATGAGGTTCTTTACTTATTCATTTCAGGCTTCAGAATGAGACTGTAGAGAAGGTTCGGCAGAACCTGAATGACATGAGAGTTTCTAACACCAAGCTGTCCACACAGGTATGTCCACACAAATGTTGTGTATCTGCAGCACTGACCCTTGAGTTTTAATAGTTTGTAGGGACATCCATGTATAGTCATAGTGGGACTATACACAACTATAGCCAACTTTTGTGCATAGAACAGGGATGCCACTCTTCCGAGAATTCTCGGAAATCTGAGAATATCAGCAGCTCCGAGAATGCCATCTGAGGTCGGTCTGAGAACCTGTGACGGCTCATGGAAAGAAAAAAAATTCCCAGATCCGAAATGTTATTGGAAGTTTTGTTACAGTCACCGCATAGGTAGATCAGCATGCACAGTACGCATATTAAGCATTTCAGTACGGCCAACGAATGGTTAGATAGTTTAGAATTATTAATAGGTTACTTCCGGCCTTAGTAAACGTGTTCCGCAAATTCCGAACCGTCGAACATATGCACTGGAAAGCGTATAGCCCAATTAGGGTCTATCATATGGTTTCCGTCCTCTAAATGAGTTTTCGAAACCAAAATAACCGCATCTACGACACTGCTTTCGATTTCTGTCCTGTATGATTATGTAGTAAATTTATGTGTCTTTATTGCTAAGAGATAGCTTCATTTCGTCATTGTTTCAGATAGCTTTATTTAGAGATCAAACATGATTTGGCTCTCTGAAAGAAGAGGTTTCAGATCAGAGACCAAGTCCTTACGAATTCACGTGAAGCCGCAAAAGCTTCAGAGAATTTTATGAAAAGTGAGTGCATCCCTGATAGAAATACACTAAAACTCAAGGAAAATGAAAGAATGTCACTATGCTTATGTGGTGATCGTTGACCCATTTCATATGTCAGCTATCCAGATTGGGAGGGATTTCATAGCATGAACAACCATAAATGTATGAGATAATACAACTTCACATAAACAGTTTAGACCGAGAAAGTTGCAGATGACATGCCTATGATGCTAGTGGATCTATGACATTTTAGCACTCATTTTAACAAAAATTTAACAGTTGTTCATCTCTTTCAGTGGACAAAACAGGAGCCATCTTGGAGCCAATACAGTTGATAAGAAATGTTTATTTGAGGGCTATTTTAGTTTCTTTTGCTTATATTCCTAGCTGGAGTTTGCCACTGAACGCTACAAGATTGTTCAGAACAACTTGGCTGGTTACAAGAAGGAGATCAACCTGTTGCAAGAGAGGAACCAGCAGGCTGCTGCCATCATCCTTAAGCACGAGTCGGCTGTAGCCAATCTGAAAGATGTGTGTATATACTTTATGATGTGTATTACATACTTGGTTAATGCAGTATATGTAGAGGGAACATTCCAGTTCATCTCTTTGGCTGAATTTCTTCTCTAAATATCAGGAAAACTTTTTTTTTCGAGACACTGTATTCAGTTTTGAAGTGTGGGTACATTTCAAGGCACAAAGGAAGTGCTTGGTATATTCTTCATGACTTTCTTGTAAAATCTTTTTGGATTATATTTTTCACGGTAAAGATGATTACTGTGTAACAATAAAGGAAGTACATATTACAAACTTTCGTCATCAGTTTGGGGTATTCAGATGCATTAAAGGTTCTAAATCAAAAGTGGGCATTTATATTGACCCGGTACATTCAAAATTTACTTGATTACTATATGACTATAAGGAAGGTGTTATCACAAACCTTTGTAATCAAATTAGGATATTCAAATGTGTTAAGGGCTATCAATCAAAACAAGACCCTTATATTGAGCCAGCTGTGACATGATTTTTTTCAGTTTCGGAATTCTTGAGAACACACTTTGGGATCATGGTACAATTTTTCAGGACATAGTATGAGATTTGTTAAAATGGTTTCATTTAATAAAATCTTTATATCAAGGTTGAGTCTGCTTCTCAAGTCCTGTCTCATTATGAAATCATTCTCTCCTTTGCTAGGAGTTGATGGGAGCCCAGGAAAATGTGGCTAGATGGCAAGTGCAGGTGGAGAACCTGAGGGCAGAGAAGGAGCTTCTCAAGAACTCAGAAAGGCAACTGAGAATGGAGCTAGAGAGTATCCGCAGGGAGCAGACTTCCCAGGCTATGCTTATGGCAAGTCTCCAGGCTATTAAGGTGAGATAAAATAGGAATATAGGGAATATGGATGGCAATCAGAGGCAGAAGAAATCAGATGCATGAATATTCCTATCAGAAAAGAACAGTCTCCACAAAGAGCAAGCAGTTTAGAAGACATTAATGCAACCAATAATGCATGAATGTTGGAAAAGAAAAGAAGAGAAATTCATCACAGCTAGTGAGTGAAAAAAAATTACTGCAGCCAGGATGTGAAATAAGTTTTTTTCTTTTTAAAACAAAACCATGAGATTTCACAGATGAATGTAATCTTAACTGCAACAGGATGTTAATTGGGATCTTAGGAACTGCTATATTTTTAATAAAAGCAAGGGACTGACCTGTAATATTATGGAACCCTTGTTCGTGAAGGTTTTTTTTCCTTCACATATAAGGATTTTATTTAAAATTTGGCTATCTAGAACTGAGCTATGGTATATTATTTCAAGGAATATGTTTGATTACCAAAAGATTAGAATGCAACCTAAGCCATGCATTCTATGATAAATTTTTGATTCTCTGAGATCATTTTATTTTTCTGAACTCAAAGAGGCTTTTTTGAGCCAGTTTATTAATTTCTTCACAGTTACTTTCAAGAATTTCTTCTGTCATCAAGTCTTTGTCAATATTTTTTCAGTGTCCATTAATCTTATAAAAATACAGTGTAAAATTTTGGATCTTCTTTGACTTTTTGGGCCAAGAATAGGGGAATGAAAAGGTGTGTAAAGTTCAGTTTCATTATAGAAAATCAGGAAAGAATTACAGTAATATGTGGATAGATTTACAGAGTGAAGCCTCATTCTGCAGAATTTATTTGAAGGTCTACTATTTAACCATGGCATGAACAGCTATGAATTTGCCCTATTACTCACACTGTCCAGATAGGAGTTCAGAACTCATGGACAGCACAAACTGCAGTGGAATATGTCAGTGAATTCTTCAAATTTCATAATATGGTTTACCAGAGAGCCTAATGCAGCTGGGCTGATTATATACTTGCAGACTAACCAAGAAAGAGCTGAATTTGAAACAAGAACCAGACATGCCAACCAAGTGGAAGGACTGGAGAGAGAGATAGCTAATCTGAGAAGGAGACTGGAGACTTCACTTGAGGAAAAGACAAAACAGGCCACAACATGGGAGGTATCATACTTGTTGGTGTGGATTTTAGCTTGATTTAGCTTTGTATCTGCATCTTTTGTGGAATTTTTGCACTAGCTTTTAGAAAGGAGTTTTGATGTGTGTACTTGAGTTCTACATTCCTGGCACATCTAAAGGTCCATATTCAAAATTTTCATGGATTAGCTTCCAAATTAAAAGTGAAACATTATATCTAGAAGTTGAATTTATAGACCTCATTGTACACTCCTATTAAACAATTTTAATTTCTTTCTACTGGCAGATTTACAGGATAAATTTAGGGGAGATGAAATCTTGGGCTATGAAATTCAGAATTGAAATTTAAATGAGCGACCTTCATGGTATGTAGTAAAAACTTCACCTGTGAAAACTGTAGCCAAGACTGCTTCTGTGGTATTAGGACTCTTGGTTTCAGCTGGTTCTACTCTGAATCATGACATGTAGCGTCACAATTTTACAGCTCTCCAGGAATGTTGCAGCAATGCCAACTCTCCCACATTCGCTGGAATTCCTGCCCACTAGCAGTTTTCTCGCATTCCTGCATGGCAGTAAAGATTTCTGCAAATTACCAGTTCTAATGTTAAACTGACCCTTTTAGCCAATAAGTGCTGAATGCTTGGCAAAGCTTGTTCCATACACTTGTCATAAATACAGAGCCACTCTGAAAATGACCATTGTAAAGGGAAGTCACCCTGGATTGTTTGTTTGTGAGAAGGTAACTGCTTTCAGTTGTTTAGACCTGCAGTATCTACTGTGAATAGAGGTGATTTTGCGATTCACAGAGCTTTGATTTAGATGTTTGCCTGTTTGCAAATATCTTAAAAGTAACTGAACAGTGATAGGAGTGCAGACAGTTTATTCATGAGGGAAAATGTCTCACACACACCAAGTCATCAGTTTAGCATCATTTAATTTCCTGATCTAGTTATCTAGACTTTGTGGCCATCCTTTTCTTCCCAAGAACTGAAATGTGAAATGGACAATATGCTACACAGTGCCAGCTATGAAACACTTCAAATACCACTAATGGCACCAAGTTGAATTGCGAAAAAAAAGAATTGGTGTTGGATGAGTGAAGAAAGGAATAAGGCTGTTGTGATTTACAATTATGTATATTATGTATGTAGGCCGGCTGGTAATGTAGAGTAGTTTGCCCCTGTTGGACACCAAGGCCTTATTAATTATTTACCTCGTGTGTGTATGTTGACCTTATTGCACTACTCTAAACTGCTGTAATGTGCTACAAACGAATATTATATCAGCAAAGTCAATTCAACTAACACACCAGCAGACTTAGACTGGTAAAAGCAAGTGAACTGAGAGAAAAGCTGTTGTGTCTGGGGTCACCCACTTTGCCCCAAATCGGACAACACTTAAACACAACACTAAAATCAAATCTACTGGTGGGCCAGTAACCCCTTAATGTAACCCCTTAAGTCATGGGGAATCACCTGCTTATAATAAAATAATGTGAAGGCTGTGACATTTGTTGATCTTTCACATAACATCCTGTGAATTAGCAGCTGAGTCAGGGGCTTGGTTGGTCATACTTTCAAGATGCTGTGACAAAAATGTAGTAAGATTCAGCTGTGACTGTGGCAAAATGGTGACATATAGTGATAAATGTCCCTGCGCATTGCTAACTGTGGGAAAGTACATATGTTTAATAGCAGTTAAACAAGTGTCTTGGTAGGCACTGTCTGTCCCGCCAGAGACACACAACTCTAGATCTGTCTATTAGTATAGTGTGGTTTATATACAATTCCTTCACTGACCTAGAAATTCCCTCATTTAGAGGGAACGTTCCCTCATAAATACCTTTAAAGGTAGGCATCTCTCCAGTGAATGCCTACTGCTTTTAAATGCCAGTAGAAGTGTACTGTTTTAGTGTTTTGCAAGATTATTTTGGAGCTGTTTCTTCCTTACTTATGTGGCGTTAATTGTTTATCATAATGCCTAAGGCATGTTATCTTGGTCATATTTTCTAGAACTTGAAAAAATGATGAGAAAACATAGTAAGAAAGCTACAGCAGCTTACCTAGACTTTAAGAGGCATGGTAAGTCATACTTCTTTCACTGTGCTGTTGGCTGCATTTTGAGGACATTTTGAGATCCGTGAGTCACGGTGTGGAAACATTGCACAGACAGTCATTTTTATGTTCTTGTTCAATGATTCGTTGTACAATAGTTTACATAATGGTGCCATGTAGTCACAGAAAGGCTAATTACCACTGTAAAATGTCTGTACATCTTCCAGGACATTGTGAAGACAGTCCACCTTGAGCTCAAGCATGAGAAGGAGAAGCAGGTGGCACTGCAGACCAAGGCAGACAATGCTGCGGTGGAACTGGAGACTGTCAAACAAGAGGTTAGAGGACTCTTTCAGCCTCTCCTGTAATTTAGTTAAGTACCTATGGCTGTTTAGATAATTGGTGTCCAAAGAAGACATGATGGCTGACTTATATTCAAACAGCGAAGTCTGATTGCACAAGTTATTGAGTGACCAAATAATTGCAGGCTGTACAGGTGCGTGTTTCAAGATAACTTGCCCAATTGACCTAAGAATGCCACAGTCCTGCATTTATTCAGATTATGAGTTTGCATAACCTTCGATAATTTGAGAGGGGTTGGGGCAGATTCTCAATGGCTAAAACAATTTTTTCTTTGAATTTGTGAGGTAACAAATTCAGACTGCTATTTCGAACCAAAAAAACATGTTTTTAGGGAAGTTTGATATCTGAAAGGGGTCGTGTCCTAGTTTTGTTTCTCCCAGCAGCCTCAAGTAAGTGGAAGAGGTAGGTGTGATAACTCTTATGAAGTAATCCACCAAGAAGTTACTGGTCTACAAGATGTCTTGTCGCTAAACCTGCCAAGCTGGTATTGTACCGATTTATTTTGACTCGTGGCATTGGCTCATCATAGGATACATCATAATGTGCAATACAAATGGAGTGGTAATTAAAACGTCTCTACATTCTGACACCTGTATCCATAGCTGAGTACTTGTGAAGCCAAACTGGCAGCTGCAGAGCTCAAACTGGAAAACCTGTCCTCCCAGGCCAATAGAGGTGAGTACATTTTATGTGTACAGTCCATACTGCATATATGGCAACCACCGTTTGCTGTGAGAAAAATAGCAAGTGATCGCTATAAACAGTTGCCTGACTAGGTTTGACCATATGCGTTATTACTTTAGATACATTAAAAGTAGTAACTTAATTTTGCAGCACAGGGTGTAAGGTGCATTCCATGCATTCATTCATGGTATTAAATTTTGTTATAATAATTAAGTGAAAGTTCATGATCTTTTAACTTCCATAATTACTAGAAAACCACTTATTAACAACAAGTTTTAAGAAAGGGAGGTGTCCTGAAAATGAGGTCTTGGGGTGAAATTATCGAAATCGGGGTTTTGCTATTTTTAGGTACTTCGACATGTCCAGAATCCAGACAAAGTGTTGTTGACTGCAGAAAAATCCATTTTTGGTCTAAAATATACATCTGAAAATGGTGACTAAATCTTTGTTTCATTACATTTGAAACTTTTGATGGCCGATTTCTCAGAACTATATTTTTTATAACAAATTTCCTATCTCCATTGTTATTTCTGGACCAGTCTATGTAATTACTCCAAATACGTACATAAAAAGTAATAGAGAGATATTTAAGTTATTTTTTTCAAATTTTCTGAAATTCGTGGTGTTTTTGTCAAAAAATTGTGAAAATTAGTTATTAGTAGAACCCCAGTTTTGAAGCTGTGTAAAATAAAATTTTATCAGGATATCCAAAATAG
>JAWQUT010000722.1:156095-213409 GCA_033807755.1 Ellobium chinense
GAATAAATCCTAGTATTCAGGAGCAATTTTGGAGCAGTTATTATTGTTTATCACATTGCTGGCAAACACTAAAATGTCGTCAAACTCATTTTCCAGACGTCATGGGCAGAGCAAGAACGCATTTATAAGGAAGAAGTTAAAATGCTTGAAGCAAGATGTGAGGAACTCACTAAGCAGAATGCTACCCTTCATGAACAGATGGCTAAGGTAAGTGAAGTAAAGGGTAAGAAAGTATACTGATTTATGCAAGTAACATGAATGTTATAAGATGAAAGAAGAGGAGAAGATATTTAAAACCCTTATTTGAATTAATGACAGACAGGGAGTTACAGGCTTGGCACCCTTTTCGTTAGTTATTTAGCAAATGTGCAACAACACAGAGTGTTTCAGGTTTTTGTGAGACTAAATTTTAGTAGATATTTTTTGTAATCTGGTGAAGTCCAACAAGCACTAGAAAAATATTTTTGATAGGCTTATGGTTTGTCTCAAGAAAATGAGTGACATTTTTGTTGACATGTTTTGTTAAGATACCATTTATTGACTAAGTAATTTGTTCAACAGTTGAGCACGCAAGTATCTAGCATCCAGCAGTCTGCTCGTCGAGAGTCAGCAGGTGGTGCTAACGTGTCTTTCAGTGATGAGCAGGGCAAGACTTCAGAGCAGCTACTTGAGGTCATCAGGTATGGTGTTTATCGATAACAGAAGTTGCAGAAGTGACAGGTTGGATGGAGGTGCAATGCAATAGTGAAATATTAAGATAGACGGAAGTGGAGGTCTATGATTGCCAATGCCAGTTGGTATGGTACTTGAAGAGGAAGATACAACTAGTTTCTATTGATGAGGATAAAAAATTGTAGTCTGAAGCAGAGACTGGCGATCATTCTATTGATAATTGATTATTGGTGACTGCTTGTGTTGTGGAAGAATGATGTACTTCCATCACAGCAGTGTTTCAAGGAAGAGATCACTGTTCTCTGACATAATCTTTATCATGTGATAATGTTCTCAACACGTGCACAAGGAATGATCATTTGTTATATGGAGGTTCTGTTCATTGTTTTAGATTCTTGCGGAGAGAGAAAGAGATTGCAGAGACAAAACTGCAGGTGGTGGAGACAGAGTGCAATCGGGTCAAGCAGAGGTTTACTCGTGTAGAGAAACAAGCAGAAGAGGCCAATAACGCCTTGGCTGAGGAGAGGCAGAGAGCACAGGTTGGATGAGAATTTTCTTATTTTATGGGGTGTGAAGATTTCTGACTTAGGGGTCTTTTTTGTTCTCTTTTATTCAAGAAAATTACATTTTGTTTTTAGTTGTTCCAAGAAAATTGTAGTTTCACTTATGGTTTTGTAGTTTCTGCTTTACAAGATTCAGTCGGCTGCTGGATTGTTCATGGATCTTAAGATCACACTGATGTTTTTATCTTAGGTGAACCTACCAGAATGTGTATAGTTTTCTGTTATAAAATGGGAAAATGGGTGAGAGTTCTGCAATGAGGACAAGTTTTATAGATCATATTTGTTGGTTTGGGGTGGCATCCTCACAACCATATGTAGGAATAATGCTATTCTTTGTGGCTGCAGGTAAATGCAGAGACTAAGGCCAACCAGGTGGAGCTGATGAAGAAGGTGAGCAACCTAAATGTGCTGACAGAGAGCAACAAGTTCCTCAGGGATGAGAGGGACCAGCTGCTCAACACAAAACAAGAGCTGGAGTCCAAGGTAAGAGAGTGGTTTAGTAAGAAAAGGACAAGAAAATTTGACCTTGTCTTGGATCAGGAAACAAGGGTTGAAGGTTAGCTACAGGTGTTAGCAAAAGTTTGAAGATATTATAAATGTAAATGTCAGAAAATGCTCAGGATATGAGAATTGCAATGCTTGGGGCTTGAGCTAGTCTGCACTGTGGAATAAAATTAGAAAATATTTCTGCTGATGATTTTTGTTTGTTTTGTTTCATTTTATTTTACTTTGTTTGTACTTTCTGACAAGATAGGACAGACAGGCATACAACCATTGTCTTTAAGCTATAGTTAAGATAGCATGATTGCATTTTGAGTAGTCTGAACTAATATATTCCAGCTGATAGTAGTTGGTTGGCAAATGTTAGTTCAAAAGTTAATCTGCTACCAGCTACACATTTACAAATTTTTCTTCAACGCTTTGGAAGACAGAATCCTAAAATATTTTTTTCTTTTCTGAACCACAAATAGCATCTCTTGTGTGATTATATAATTTGGTGGAGCTTGGTGATACAGCATGATTTAATGTACATATTTTTATCAGATGAGAGGTAAATTTCCATCAGAAGGATAAATTGTTTATCCTTTGCAGTTTTACCATATTTCTTCACTTTTCTATCATAACTACCATAGCACATTTATTATCATTAGATACGAAAGCTTGAAGGAGACATCGAGCCTTTACAGAACAGCCTGCGAGAGATGGAGTCCCAGAAAGAGACTCTAACAATAGAAAGGAACACTTTACAAGAGGAAGTAAATCGCTGGAAAAACCGAACCTCCAGTCTCATAGAACAAAGTAACAAGACTGATCCTGAAGAGTACAAACGTCTGATGTAAGTTATGAAGATATTTAGCAGTTATCATATTGACATATTTTGCCACTGCAGTCTCTTTAGAAAATAAACGCTTAAAAAGACCTTTGTTCTTCTCGATTGGTTTCAAGGGGCCGACCTGTTTTGAGATCTTCAAGCCTTGGTATAAATCACATGAAGAAATATTCTCTGCCACTGGGTATGGGGCTGGAGCCATTAGATAAGCTTTTCTGCATATATAGATACAAGACAACAGATTTATCCAATAAGTGCCATCAAATACATAGTGGGTTTGTTATAGGTATGCTTTGAATTGTTCTTAGAAAATCAGATGCTGTGAGAGGGTTACTGTGTCGTTTCACACTCTTTTTAGAGTGAATTTTGCTGATGCAGAATATCTTTTAAGTTGGAACTTCTTCACATATTCTAGAAATTGGTGACGAAAAATTGGATTCATATGTGCTTATTTTGATTTCATTTCTTTTTAATCAGGCAGGAGAAAGAGAACATAAGGAAACAGCTGGCACAGTCTAAGGAGGAAGTCTTTAAACAAAGGTTAACTTTGGTTTTCATTTTGTAAGCACAGCGTTACGCATAGTTTTATCTAAGCGTCAGAACAGGAGCTGTTGAGAGAGTAATTCAGCTTGGTGATAGCAATTTTGGCAAGGATAGTGGTGATTTTACACTAACATAATTATAGTGAAACAAAGATAATTTGTTGCTTCTGTCACAGTGCTTGGTCCATATCGTCGGCTGCATGGCATAGTGGCATAACTCGAATTTTGCACAATTTGAGATATTAATACAGTGAAGTTGTGCATAACTCACTCTACAATGTGCTAAAACGGTATGTTCAAGAGTGCCATACTTTTTGTAATATTCCTCTTTCCCCATTTTTGACATGCACATTTTTTCACCTTCCGGTGAAATTCCTGCAAGACATACTGGCACAACCTGCTTGTGTCACTATGCCATGCAATGACTGGCGTTTTTATGCCAGTTATAGTACAGCATAGTGACACACACATTATATTATTCCTGTGTTGCGGTCAGTAAAATGGGATTGGAAGGTTAGGGGAATTATAGACTTTGAAGAAGTTGTCCTTCATCATAAATAATGTAAAAGGGATTGGGTCAGTGTGCTCTGAATTAAGAATTATAGATGAAATTACCAATACTGATTCTTTGTACTGTTTTACATAAACTGGACACATCAGTTAAGCTGTGAAACATGCCTAAGCTTGTATTGTTTCCTCAGAGAACTTTGTCCCTCTGTTTCTTCTTTTTCAATCCTTATTCTTTACCTCTTCTTTTGCCCCTATCTCTCAATTCCACTAATCTCTCATCTTCCTCCTGTCTTTCCTCTCCTTCAGACTCTGCTGATTTTTTTTTGATTGTTCCCAATTCTCTCTCTCTCTCTCTCTCTCTCTCTCTCGATCCTGCCCTATACACCTTTATCATCTCCTCTCTTCCACTCTGTCATTTTTTCTCTGTGTGTTCTTCTCTGTATGTCTTTCTGTTCTACTCCCCCTTCTCCTCCCACTCTGAAATCATCCCTTCAGTAATGCACACTAATTTTAAGACATATTATTTAACTTGTCATTTCTCCTATTCATTATAATAGTCACTGACTGTATGATCCATAAAACTTTAGGAGAACATGATGGAATTTTAATGTTGAGTTTGTTATGAATCTTCCGATACTCAAGATATCTCATAATCAGTATAACTATTGGGCAACTACTGTTGGGCCACTACTCAGGCTCGCTAAGTGATTGGAAATCTTTGAGCTTTTTGAGAGGGCCTTTTGAAGTAAGTAATATGTCAGAATAGCATTTGATTTTTCGTTGGATTGATAAAGATGTTCCCTGCAAGTGAGAATTTTTGAAGAAAAGCCTCTGAGGGTGTGTCACACGAATGTCATAGCCACCCTGCTGACCCTATGTCCAATTATCTTTCAATACTTTCATCTACCTCCCCGACTTTCAGATGACTTGGAAAAATTATTTCCAGTATGTAACATTTTCTGCCTTGAGTTCTGTGACTGTATAAAGTCGCATTAGGGCAGTTATTCAAATGGTAGCGATAAGTTCGGTTGAGTGTCTGCGGTAGACAGTTTATAGCATGTTGAATAAGAATATGTATCTAGTCTATTTCACTTTCACGGCGTCTTGCTTAAAAAACAGAGGGACACATTGCAGGGACACATTGCAAATGTTTAGCAAACTCAAGAATTGTCTTGAACATACAATGCAGTGTAGAATTTCAGTTTTGTTCATGGTATCTGTCTGAGAATAAACTGAAGTTTTTTAACCTTCATGCTATTTACACTGGTAGGAACATGTTCATGCAGGGAGGGATTTAATTAGCATCCTGCCTTGCAATACATTCATTAAAAAAAAAAAAGCAGCAATGATCTTATGGACACTTTCAAAGATTGTAAAGTTACATCAATGCAGAAAAATCCATGTTAAGATGAGAAAGGTAAAGTACCTTTCTTAACTGAGAAATCTCGGTCATACTTGTTTTCAATGGTCTCCGATATGCCTCACCTCCTGATTTTTGGAAATATGTCTGCAGTATAAGCTTTTAATTTCATCTGTCATATGGAATGTCGATGTGGTCTGGACTCTTCTACTCACACGCCACACTGGTCCTTATTTTTGGGCGATGAATTTAGTCTTATTTTTGTTGAAAACTTAAAAGGCATAAATAATAGCTTGCTGCGTTTTCTTGATCCCGTTCTTTTTTAATACATATATATGTAGTATTAAAATACATTAGTGATGGGGTATCCTGAGCATTGGAAGATCTGTAACAAACTTCCATATCAATATTCCATCATGTTCTTCTAAAGTCTTATGGGATTTTACAGTCAGTGATATTTTATATTTTAGAAGAGAAAGCACAAGTTGAATGTTTGTTGAAATTGGTATGCATTACCTAGGGATGATGGCCGAGTGGAAGGACGAGGAGGTACAATAGAGAGAAAGACAAACAAAGAAGAACACACAAAAAATGACAGAGAGCGGAAGAGAGGAGGAGGAGATAAATGTATACAGGGCAAAATCAAAAGAGAGAGAGAGATGAGAACAAAGAAAAAAATCAGTTGTGTCATGAGGAAAGGAAAGACAGGAGGAGGATGAGAGATTAGTGTGAACGAGGGATGGGGGTAGGAGGAGAGGTAAAGAAGAAGGACTGGGAAAGAAGAAACAAAGAGAAAACTGAGGAAGGAGGGGAAATGGGAAAGGATTGAAGGACGATTTAAGCAAATGGTAGTCCGATGTATGGTGTCTTGTATGTTTTGTTCCATTTTTGATATAAATATTAATACTCTATAACAAAAAAAGTCCAGCATTATGTATGTTTCATGATTTATACCAACAAAAAAAATGGTCGCAGAATTATGTGTAAGGACAATAGCACAGTAGTATTAATAACATATCCCGAGGAAAGATTGAAGTGTTAAATATTTTCTTGGAATAGGCCCACCATTTTTTTTTCATCAGTGGATTTTATTGCCACTGGAATACACTGTGTGCCTTGTAAATTGGAAGCACAAGATGGGTTTGGAGTGATTAACGTGCAGCACAAAGTGGCACAAGCCGGCACAACAGGTGGCTATATTAGCCATGTCAATTGACATTTTCTTGCATTGCATAGTGGCACAACATGAAAACATTTTTGTAAAGCTAAAATGCGTTAATACAACAAGAGCTATTAATAAGCTTCTACATCTTCGACAAATGGAGTATCTGACTACTTACAAAATTTGAGAATTCTAGCACTAATAGTTACTGAGAACAAAAACGGTAAAGGAACCCCAAATTTTCAAATCACTCTCCAGTAAAATCTGGTTTCCCAGGCTGTGCCTATATGCCATGCAGCCGACGATATGTTCACTGTTCAGAGAACAATGCAATTCAGAGAACTAGTGAGGTCATCTTGTCAGATCAATTAACCATCTAAGTGTCTCTTGTTTACATTTTGACAAGGTAGGTTGTTTTGAGACGGCATCCTTTCTAGCTTCATCATCTTCTCTGTTACTGGTTATAACTTGATACTCATTGTGCTTATATGATGGTCTAATTTAGACTCTAGGCAGAAGTGAAATCATCTGTCTCAAATTTGTGACATGTTAGAGAAACTGACATGAGATTACATTTTTATGAGAAAGTTTATCACACAGAATCACATTATTTTTTCATAGTGCAAAAGTCAACTCTTGAAACTGAAAAAGTTCAGAGGTAGGATATGATTTTAGCACAGTGGTGATATCATTGGATTGCTGGCTTTCCCTTCTGAGCCTTCTCACCGATTAATAATTGATCCAGACTTACACGCTATCTTTTCCCAGGACTGAGCTGAGTCGTGTAAACAACACCCTTATGGCTGTACAGTAAGTTGCTTTGATAAAATTACATAATCTACTTTTCCATTTATTATTATGGTTTTATGAGGATACTCTCTAGCTTTGACTAGCAGAACACTGATAGTCACTGGGTCCAAAGAATTTCAGGGCTTCCCTGGAGGGCCTTATACTATTGAGAGCCCCTCCTTGTTATATTTGTACAACGATGCTAGTAACTAGAAAAAAAAGGTTTTATTGGTATTCTTGACATGTTTCAAAATATTTTGACTTACTGAAGTAGCATTTATGACCATGGGCTTTGAAGAAGATTGTTGTTAGAGATGTTCAGTTACTTAACACCACTTTGGAAAAGTAGTCAGCACTGCAAAACATGAGTTGGTTTTTGTTTCTAACAAATAGCTGATAGCATGAATGAAAGAATATTTTTGCTTTTTTGAAAACAGATAGAATTAAATAAAGAAATGTACACTAGAACTACAGTATTGGTACCTACTTACTTAAAAAGTTACCATGGAAATAAATGTATTAATTTTGACCCCCTCACCCCTCTCCTGTCCATGAGCTCAAACTCTCCTTGCATAAATTTATGCATCTTTCCAATATTTTGGTCAAACCCATATCTGGAAAAGCCTGACCATGGGATGCTTTTCAAAAAACTCTTGGGATAACCTACCAGTTAAATAAAAGTGAACCTGTGTTTTATGGATTGAATCCAAGCAGAAAGATAAACCTTACAGAATCTTGATTGACATCTGCATGGAATGATTCAGGTTTTTTTTTTGAGGTAACCTTGATGTATCATTCTTTCATTGCAGAACTGAGCTGAATAGTTTGAAACAAGAGGCAGCTAAAACTAAGTAAGTCTGAAGCTGTTGCCTTTCTTGATTTGATCTATTTAAACATCTTTCATGTCAATATATATATACGGCTGCATTCCACAAAAAAAGAAGTAGCATCGTTTTGTTCAGAATTTTTTACCACCTCTGGTGATGGTATGACAATTCATGTACAGGCTAAAAAAATCTGAGGATGTAATAATATTATGAGGAACTTGGTCTCTTCTTGCTAAAAAGGAGGTTTATGATTGTGTCTTTATGCTGCAAATTCCATTTTTGTGAAATACAATGTTTTATGTCAACATAAATGATATCATCTCATAAGTGTTTGTTATGCCAGTCCCATAGGGTCTATTTGTGTCCCATTAGGAGGATCTTGAGTTGCTCTGATGAATAAGTAAATTGCCACTGTTGTGCTTTGTGGATGTAAAATGTAAGAAGTTTTCAGTGGAATGAATGAGATGTGATTGGAAATAACAGTGAATTTATAGAAATTGTTTTTTGCGTGATATAAGGGTCATACTGTTGCTCAAGACCAAATTTACAAGAAGTGTTTATTATTATCACTCCATTTGCTAACTACTCTGAACAGTTACTTGTAGATACAGGAATCGCACTTGGAGGTTTTGTATTATGTGATGATACCCTATAATAAATTCAGTAATTTTAAAGACATCACAACTTATATCTGCCCTCTGATGACAATTTGTAGCTTTAGAGCATGATCATTGTGCATCTTTAATGACCAAACAAGAGCCAGTGATGCATGTCTCACTGAATATGAATTCAACTTAAAAATTGCAAGTGTCCCCAATTTAATCTTTGTTCCTAATCTAAGCTTGCTATTATATAGGTATGAAATACTTCATTTCTAACAGTTTGTATCAAAAGTGATCTGTGAGTTAATTTAGAACATACACACTATCCATTGTTTCCAGTGGCTTTTATGTTGTGTTTGCCTTAGATGTATTAGCATGGACCATTCATAATTTGACGAAACTGAATGACTTGATTCACACTTGCATTACCTTTCTGACTTAAGTTTAAAGAAACGCTCGAAGCATATGTCTACAAGAAATAAGGGAAAATGTTCAGCTACCATACAGGGGTGAAAGGTCCATATAATCAAATAATCACTGATTACCAGCTGAAAATGCCGTTGGTCGACCTTGGCCTTCGTGGCAAGTTAACGAGAACACCACCAAATCCTATTTATTTGCTCCTTGTCAGGCCTATTCTTACTTTGACCCACATTCAGAACTTGATACCCCTCAGATTTTCTCGGCTCTATTCACTGATTAATAGGGATAAAGAAGAACCTGGACACCCCTACAGCCAAATGTGGAGTGGTCTCATAAAAAAACTCAATGAAAGCAAGGAAATTTCACCGGCTAGTAAAGAAGAGCTGCTAATCAAGGTCTCCGCTTGATTTGTGGTACTTTCACCTATTGCGGTTTAGTTTGATGCGGAACATAACTAACATATTGGTAAAACGAGACACTATTCTATAGCATTTAGTGAAATTCATTATTATCAAGGGCCTCTTTATTCGACAATAACTAACACTGTTGTGACAAGTGACATGCCTTCAGTCACAAGTTTACGACCACTTTTTCTTTCTGCTCAGTTTGGAAATGAATCCACACTCACAGAAAGCCACATGAACAGTCGCACCACACATCTCTATTCACAAGCCCAGTGCTGTTGTTGCCACATTGTCTATTTTATAGTGCAATGTAGCTGATTTCCAAAATCTTTGGTTGGGGAAAGCACCTTGAGGTAGATTTACTTTTTTTATGAAGGAGGTTTCTGACTTTATGAAACATACAAACAAACTTATTAAATAAACATAAATTCTTCTTGGGAAATAACATGAATGACAAAACGTCNAATGGCAATACCCACATAGGCCTACCCATTTGCAAAAAGGTGGGCTCGGCTTTTAGACTGGGCCTGATGAAAATTACGTTTTCAATAAATCTTCTCATTTTAGGTCTGGGTATTTGGCTAAAGGTGGAAACGGGAGGGGGGGGGTTGGTTGCTGAGCATGGAGCGGTTTGTCCAAAGATGTTAATCAGTCTGCTACCCAAGCAACCAAAGGTCATTCTTTTTAAAGCTTGACAGATTGTCACTGCCCTACGGTCTGGATGGGTTTTTCCTGCAAGGTCGTGTTCCCAATGTTTTGTTTATTAGCCTAGGCCTGCTAAGTCTAGCCTAACTCAACCTAAATTCTACAATTTTGGAGCCATTGCACCCCGATGAGTGATAATATACATGTATTTTTTGTGCGATCCTGGCCCTGTAACTAATTTGTACTTTTTTGTGCCTTTTCAGCCAACCTGTTTCTAATTACTCAAATTTTTGTTGTAGCTTTTCAGGAATTGTGATGATGCCCACAGATTTTATAGGTCCATACTCTGTGTTACAGTATCATACTGTGAACATCAAATGTGACTCTACGAACGGGTATTAATATAGCACTTTCGACTAATACCGCATACGTGACTATAAGTGAAGATGTTCAACTATGATTACCCTGTTGAGAAAGTCAGCCTTCGCCCCTGCTGCCATATGATTATTAAATCGAAACAATTCAATTTTCGTCACATGTATATGGACGCAGAAAAGAGGTTTCTAGTAATACATGTTGAGCCAAGAATTTTATGCCTGTTACATGATCCTCACTTTTTAGCTTGTCAACATTCCATACCTGATTTGAATAATTGACTTGAAGTTTGTGTATTATGGTGTCCTTTAGCTTGACAGGCTCATGTAAGGATATACAGATTACCATATGTAGATTGATGAGACATGTGCAGGTTTTACGCCCATACTCATGGAACAAAGACATTTGCCCATTCTTCAGTTATTTTTAATCATGTTTTGTGCATCTGATATAGACCTTTGTAGATTTTAAAGTTTACCCTGATCAAATCTTATGTCGTTGCTTTCTGCTGCTTGAGACAGCAAGATTCTGACCTGTGTTATTCAAGCAATCGATAAATAAGGGATAACAGGGTCTTCTTCTTATGTCTTTCAGCCAAGAGCGGGATAATCTGAAGAAGCAAGTGGAGGACAAAAGCAAAGAATCTGAAGAAAAGACCACGACCATCAATCGACTGAAGCAGATCGGCCGCAAGTACAAGGAGCAAGCTGAGAAGGTTGCAAAAGAATTGGAGGACATGAAAGCAAAGGCTGCTGGTCAAGAGACAGACAAGGCCACTGTTGCCTCCCTAGAGCAGGTACAGTACCGTACAGCTATACTGTTTTCAGTAGACTGTGGACAGAGGTTTGCTCCTGAAATTCAGCATCAGTGATGATCATAGTTTTCCTTGGTTGATACAGCAATCTGTTACTGATTTTCATATTATTTTGAGGATGGGGTCCAGGATTCAGGAACATGACATGGAGCCACATGCTGTTATCACACAGCAATAGTTAGGGAAATACTTGTATTCTTTTTCATGTGCCTTTCAAGAAAAAAACAAAAACCCAAAACTTGAACAAGGACATTAGGCATCATCTGTAAGATCTGCAATGTTAATCATTTCTCTTTCATTGTCAGCACTCTTTTCAATTCTTTGTGTAGGAGAGACATATTTAAGTGATTAGAAACAGTATTCTTGAGGCAGGTACTGATAGTGTTTCATTCACACAAAAAAAAAATTGCCATAGTTCAAGTGAGACAGTATAGATCACAGATGGATAGATAGTGACCAACAGCATCATGTTGCACAAGGTTAGTCTCTCACCCCTTAAAAGGTGACCATTGGCAAGTAGTAGTTTGCCTTCTAATACTGAGACTTTCATGTCTGCAAGTCACAGCTGTTTGGAAGACGAATCTTATTACACTAGGATTTGACGATGCACAGATTTAAACAAAGATGTATAACACAGCAGCAGCACTTCCAGTCTGTGATTAATGGATTAACTATTATATACAGCTCTTAATCAGCATTTTTGAATCTGTGCTCCATTCTGTTCATTCTTTCCATAGCCACATTTAATTTTATCAGCTGAAAACTGATAGCAGAAGTTAGTAGAGTGTATAAATTATTTGAATACACGTTTGCGTTGATGAACAGTAACGTAATTTTACTGTATAGATCATGGCGAAAACAGAGAAAACTCGTGTGTGATTATAAAGTCTTGGGTAAAGCTTGGATGAATCAAAAACTGGACAAAATTTTGATCACTCTTATGGAGGTGCTATGGACAAAACTGCCGCCTAATGACAAAAAGGCACATTTACAATAGAAATTGTTTTGCATATGTGCCATTTTGTCATAAGACAGCAGAAAATGCCTGATTGCGAAAAATGGTGTTATTTGATAAGGGGTTTTTATGCACACTGGTAACTTTATACAAACACTGGTGGTCATGTTATAGCATATGATCTGGCATTTCAAACATCCATAGACCATCTCTGAGCTGCGCCAGACCATTGTCAACAACAACTCCAGCATCAGCTCTTTAGAGGCCCAGATAACAGAATCCCGGAATGAGGCTCGTGAAGCTGTAAAGAAGACAGAGCAGTCACAAGGGGAGATTAACAACTTGAAGGATAGCCTGAGTGGCAAAGAGCAGGTAAAGTTGTCAGTTATTCGAGACATTAAATTTGACTGTGTCAACTTGCATAATTTTGCAGTGCTGCCAGAAGTTGGTTGCAAACAGGAGGGGCCTACCGGTTAATTGTAGGAAGTAGTACACAAACTTTAGAAGTAACGTATTCCATATAATATGGCAAAATGGATACATTCTTGTCAAACTGCAGTCCAATACTTGATATTTTTAGATATTTGGGGTGACACTTTTTTTCTCCATCTGGCAAGATTTGTGGGTATTGGCGAAACCAGGTAAATAGGAACTGTACTCAAAAATGCAAGTTATCATTTTTTTTGCTTCATCTGATCCTGCCTTGATATAAAAAGCATTTCCAGTATTGGATCCATTCATATGTGTTGATTTCAGCCCATGTGTTTCAGGAAAGCACTGATTAAATCTTGATATGATTGTGATAACACTATCTCAAAGATGGTAGTTGTTTTGGGTCCAGAAACTTTATTTCAGGTGATGCTAGTACTCACTTTTCAGACCACTCTGTTTTGAAACCCTCAATATTCTGCTCATACTTAATAGCAGTTAGGGTCTTGAAGCGACTTCTTAATGTATAAATCATTTTTCTCTTGTCTTGAATACTGTTGGGAAATATTATCTATAAACTGGCATTTTTAAAAATTTCAGTAAGGGCTTGCCCCAGGGGTTTTTAAATATCCAAATGATCAGTTAGCTAACATCATATCTAACAAAACTCCAAGCAAATAAATCTTTTGCATTCCTTCATGAAGGAACTGACACAGACCCAAGAAACCAACAGAAAACTGAAGGCAGAGGTAGATGATTTTGAGAAGAAATCCTCGGAGTTTGAGAAGAAACTGGCTCAGTCTCGTCAAGTCTTGCAGAATGCTAGGAACAAAATGATGAACCAGAAAGCTCAGATGGAGAAGCTGGAGGTTGAAAACAAGGAGTTGAAAGATGCTATGTCTGCTGCTCAGAGTAGCTCTGGGGGTAAGTTATTTCTTGGGGTTGATTTTGATAATGAAGTCAGGCTCAAGGTAGACAGTATCATCTTAAAGTCAGGGCTAGTTTATTAGGTCTTCTTCGAGCATGGATTGATGTGATTTTGAGTTAAGATATGGGCGATATAGCTAATGAGCTGAGTCTGCTGTCAGAGGAATGGCCCCTTCATATTCAGAATGATGTCAATTCATACTCAAAATGAAGTCCAGACCTAACAGATGTAGCTCAGAGAAGTTAAATAGTTTAAGTGATATAGTTTAAAATGACCGCATGCCACTGATTATCTTTTCTGGGACATTCAAATTTGTTCAACCCATTTACATACCTGAAATCTTTTGTGTCCCCTCAAAAGTGTCATTTTATGGCAACACGCACTAGGATATTTTTTCCCTTGCTGAAGTGTTAAAGAGTGAAGTTTCAACTTTTCTCAAAAGTTTATAAGCTGCTGTCAAGCCTCAGTTGGCGGTTCTATGATGACCCAAACCAATTGGGTGCTTTTTGTGTTTCATGAATATAGCTCCTGAATGACTTATGTACACTGAATATAGAGTATGACTGTGATGTAAATCTACTTTCTTCTGGGCAGACTCTGATCAGACCAAGGCTGTGAGAGCTCAGTATGAGGCAAAGATAGCTGGCCTAGAGAGAGAGCTGAAAGAATTAAGAAATGCTGCAAGTTCTCAGGTGTCATCTGAGGGTCAGCTTGAGAGAGTTCAGATGGAAAATACTGAGCTGCAAGCAAAGGTACTGAACAACATCAACCTGAGATGGAATTGGGGAAGGAGGGGTTGCAAAAGATCACATGATATCACGAATGTGAGATCAAGATATCAAAAGAACGTTCAAAATGTGAGATGTGCATTTGGGAAGAAGTGAAAACCTCATATAAGGAGATGTGTTATGTTAGCATCTCTGGAGATGTGTTATGTTAGCATCTGATTTGTGGTCCTACATGAAAAGGAGAAGATATCAGCATAGTGGAAAGCATTACAGCGGCACATGTTGAATCAATGCTTAAAAATCTGCCACTGACTGCTTGCATCTTTCGTGTATGGTTTATAGGTTCAGCAGCTTCAGCGTCAACTGGAGGCAGCTCAACACAAACCCTCCCCACCCCAGCAGCCTGTGGCAGCTAGACCAGCAAGTACTGTTGGACCAAGGTAAGTCACACCTCAAGAAGTGCAAGCTGTGCATTAGGTAAGGAACATGCAGGGATAATCAAAAGGAAGAGATTGGAATGTTGATTCTATTATAAAAAGAGATCGCTGAGCTTAGTTGACAACATCACAGTTTTTATTTTTCATGGTGCATATGCAAGGGTAATTAATGAGAAAATTCTACATCATCATATATAATAATAATAATAGAACCTCATGATCTTGAATTCTTCACTTTCTCATCACATAGCTCTGTTGCTGAGTCCCCTGTTGCTATACTACATATACCTCACTACTTCAAATACCCCATGATTTTTAAGTTTTGAGCATGTATCCTGGAATTCAGTACTATGAGGTCCTATTGTCCTCCTGTTCTACTGTAATTCTAGTGAAATTTTGGATAGAAAAGTGAAAATGAAAGCGTTGGAAAGTGCCTGCTCGTTACAACTACAATTGAAGGATGTCACTAGAATTACCAATGCAGTGTCACTTGTAAAGTGTAAAGCCATTTTGATATGCAAGTGCAGTCAAACCTGGCTGTGCTGGTAGCACAAGGAATTTTCCATATGACTCATACATGTCAGTATAATGTGATTTACTTAGGAAGAGGTTCCCTTAATATCAGTGAAAGCAAGGGGATTTGCAAGGTCAGGTCTGTACTGAGGAATTATTCATTGGACAGCATATGGCAAGTATAAGGAGTCAAGATGTAGATGTGATCAAACCTACTTGATTTAAGAGTTTCAGGAGTTGCAGAGTTATTACATTTGGTTGATAAAGATCTTCCATTGAATATTACTGAATATTCATTGCATGTACAATTGTGCAGTTAGTAAATTTATGTTCTGAAATTGCTCATCTGTTCATCACAAGGATTCGGTTTTGTGATCAATATTTTTGCATTGAATTTATCTTAAAAGCTTAAATTTGGGAGCCTTACCCCTAAAATTTGATTTTATGAGGTTCCGTTGCATTTGCATATTTTTGAGTGGATGCATATACAAACCGCATTGCTGTCAATGTCAGCATCTTCCTTTTCCCCAGTACCACATCTAGTGATGCTCCCAAGACTGCCAACATAAAGCCCATGGCCACAGCTGTTTCACAGTCTCGACCTACAGTCCCCATCACCTCTCACAGTCCTGCTGCAGCAAAAGCCACTGCCAGTATTCGACCCATGGCCATCTCCCCAACCACAACATCCTTGCCCTCTAGTGGTACACCCACTGCCACTGTAATGCCAACAACAGTGAGTCAGCATGACTCCTCTGAAGGCAAGTGGGCTACGTTTTTAAGTAATGAAGTACAGTGGACCCTCTGAGATAAGACCCTCTATTACAACTTCCTCTCGCTTACAACCTAAAATCTCATGACGGATTGGTTTATCTTTAAGAAAGACCTCCGAATAGTGACTTCCTCTGAAATCTGACATGCGACCCACTCTGGACTTTTGTTCAGTCACCCTGCCCCTCTGAATTGTGACCCGCCCAAATGATTTGAACACGTGTAGTCATGTAGTTTGACGCTGGTCGGTCTGTCTCATGATGTAACACCAGCACGAGCCACCTGAACGTTGTTGTTTTGGCGCATGATATTGACAGGCTTGGGTAGGTAGGCCTAGGGTAGGCCTCCGGTATTTGCGTTGTTTTTTTTTCCCCATGGTGTCTTTCACTTGTGTGGTCATTCATTCATTCGAAGGCTGTCATCGAACGCACAGCAGGCCATAAATTTTATCTAGACCTTGGCTACACACATTAACACAGATCTGCGATGATGAGTTACCACAAGAGAAAAGAACTCACGTTAGAGGAATGAGACAAAGTCGCAAAGAGGAGCAGGGCCGGAGAGACAGCAATACGGACTGCAGAGACATTACATGTGGGCAAAATCCAGATTCAGACTATAATCAAGTTAATATGTGGGTGTGTGCAAGGAGGAAAACAGGTAAATTGGGGTTAATTTACAGTACAATAGAGCCTGTCTTCTGCAGTCCCTCCGCCGAGAGACCCTATTCGTTCTATGTACACGTTTTTCTCACTGAAACTGACCTCCGATCCGCGGCTCCCTTGATCACGAGGTGTGGACACTGATCAGAGAGCCGTTTTTCACTGTGACGAGCGACCACGTGTACCTTATCCAGTTCCTGAATTGGAAAGCCAGAGTCCAAAAATTATTGCCTTGACCTACATCAAAAAACGGAGTTTACGGCACGGTTACTGTGGCTGTGGGGAGATGAGGGTGGGAAGAAGACCATGTGTCATGTGTGCCTACCTCAGACGTAATACTGGTCCACAGAAGAAAAAAAACGCACAAACAACATTAGTCTTACTTCAGATGTAAAAAAGAGCAAGTCAAAAAAAAAAATTCCATGAATAGGAATAAACTGCAGTAAAGTTCAAGACAGGCCTAACAGCCAATCTCTCCTGAGTGGGTCAAATGGGACTTTGAAAGGACACTGAAAATAAGTGATTTGTCATGAAGTACAAGTTCAGGGGGAAAATCCAGTAAGCCAGCCACACAGGTTCTTTATTCAGAAATTGTGCTTTTCTTCTCACTTTCCTGAACTCACCCAGACAAACCGGTGCCGTGAAGTGAGGTAGTATTTACCGTTCACCCCTGGGGGTCAAAAAAAAAACCAACATAATTATTCTCTGAGCAGGTGGGAGGGACAACCACTTTTTATTTCTAATGAGCGGATAGGGCTATAATATTGCTGTGTGACTGTCCGTGATCGGGTTTGCGATAAAAGGGGGAGAGGGAAAGGATAGGCAAGATATAATTATAACATGACTGAAGTCAGGATTTCTCGCACTGTTTGAGGGTTTTTAATCCACAGAAGCTTACAGACTGTCGTGAGGAAGACAGATATGCCCCAGCTGCAAGCTTACTACTCTGCTATTTCTATTACCAAGAGCTGTTTTGTTTTACAAACATTGAGGGGTAAACAGAAATAATTAAACTGAAGGCCAAATAAAAGTGACTGTAAATGGCTTCCATTGTGCTGTAATTTAAATGGTTAAAGAGTACGTTCAGATGTCTAGTTTTTTTTAATACTGTACCTGCAGTGTGCATTTGTACATTCTTGCCTCATGATATGAGCCTGATAGTTTGTGATACCCTTTTCAAGAATAAGCCACATGAGACATTGTTTACCTCAGTATACATGGAGACCCAACCACACAAACACCCGTAAAACATCCTCCTTGCAATGAAGGACCACCTGTGGTGTAGGGACACTTTTCTGATTTCCCGTGGGTCCCTGTATCACAGGTTATACTGTATATAATAAATCCAATAATCGCCAAATAAATTTGGTGATCATCCTGGCTGATATTAGTATGAACCTCTCAGTTAAGACTCCTTCCCAGCTAAGACCTTTTCCATGAACTTTTACAAAGGTCTTATCTCAGAGGGTCCACTGTGGTAGTTGGAGTTTACACAAAAATTTTATCTTTGATAAAAATTTTAGGTTACAGAAGTCTAATCTGATTTCCCTGTTTGAGCCAATAAACTGTTTTTTATACTATCACTTATGAGAAATTCCACAATCTTTAAGTCATCTTTAATAGTTTGCCGAATTCAGTGAACTTATTAAAAATATAGATCTTTCATTTTGTTTTCAAGCTACGAACAGATACATTGAAAGGCATGAACAAGCTAACTAGTTTCCTTAATGACACAGAAGGCCACACCGAAACCGAAGTAAATGACCCAAACCTCTGGTTTAATTTACAAAGTCAGGAGAGGATGCAAACTAATTTACAAACAGGGTCACAAATCTAGGGCCCATTCTCCATAATCTATCCAAAGGACGGATTTTTTACTGTCTTCCTAAGGCATATGATCAAACCCTATTTTTATCCAGGTAGGAGTGTATAACCTTTTGAAGGTGCATTTGTTCATTTCAGCCCAGATTTAGTAGTAATGGCATGAAACATAATACACCTGCCATTATCACACACTTTCTGTTTTACCCTCCTATGCATTTTTGTTTAAACCACATAGACCTTACCTTGAGCTCATTTATATGTTCCTCTTCTGCCTCCTAAACTGTGTTGTTATGATGTTATAAATAAATTGATTTTCAGATAACCTCCCTGGTCCATCAGGACTCCAGCAATCATCAATTCCTGCTGTCACTGTGTCAGGTCGTATTCAGATTGTTGAGCCGCAGGTGGTTATGGAATGGAATCCAGATACTTCAGGTTGGAAGACAAGACTTGACCATTGTTAGCTTATTCTACCTAAATCATCCTGTGACACCCTTTATAAACCTGCTATTAACCAGAGCTAAACTTTGGTAAAGTTTCACTAAAACTGAGGAGACTAATCAAATATTACTCAGCTTGTGCTAGAGGATGGTGAGAAGACTCTAAAGGAAGATGATTACTAACTTACTATTCATGGTAACATAGTTTTTTTGCAATCTGTCTCTAGTTGGTGTTTGTGAGCTCCCATGCGTTTTTATGGATTGACAGGAATTATGTGTGTTTCTAACTTTCTATACCAAAAATCCTCTTTTCTGAAAAATGCAGTTGTAGAAACCCGTACAACCTCTACTTGGTCTAGCATCCAGTCATAAACAGGATGGTCTTTGTGATTTCTGTGGATGCTTTGTTTTGAGTCTTAGAAATGAGCGTCATTCCAGTTATAACTAACATATGTTTGGAACTAAACCTTTACCATTTCTTGCCCTTATCAGGATCTGCAGACCAAGCAGAGGAAAGTTCCTCTAACCAAGCAGTTGTTACCCCAAGTGTTCAGGAGATGGTCACTCAAGTAGTGAATCCAACAGTGGCAGCACCTTCAACATCCTCAGGTGCTAGCGGTGTAACTGAGGGGGTTCAGCCACAGCAGCCACAGCACACTACTGGCGTTGCCCTGGGGAAACGAGCCCGAGAAGAGGACAGGTAAGCAGTCCATGAAAAACATATTTCTTGGGATGTGAAAGAAATGTCATTGTTAATGTGGAAGTATTTTGATGCAGTTAAGAATGCACCTTGCAAAAGTGTTTGGCCTTTATGGGACTTTCTCCAAATCCTTTAGGTCTTGTCAGTTATGCTCCGTATCGCAGCACATCATACTTAAAATATAAGCTTCCTCATTCCACTACTTGATGGGACGTAGTTGCAAGCAAAACACAGATGCTATGCTTATCTGTATTTGGTTATTAACGTGCAAATAAACTTTCTTTGTGTTCATATTATTCACCAAAAGAGTGAAAGCACTGAAAACCATTGGTAGTGCTATTATAAGCACTTTTATTGGAAATGAAACTACCAACATATGTAATTTTCATGGACCATATGATATTTGCTAAAGTATGACCAGATTCCTCGCTTCATTACACTTATATAATGTCTATTTTAATGTTTCAGTTTTCCACCTGAGGAGGCTGATCCAAAAAGATCAAGAATAAATAGCCAAGTATGTATTTTGTTGAAAAGATAACGATATATTTTGCCATTAGGGTGTCCAGATTTCACTCTTTAAGCCTATGGCAGAGATGTCTATTTCCACAAAGTTTCTCAGGTGGTAGGTTTTGTAACAGTGCAGGTTTTCTACCACTTGGACAAATTTAATCCTTGTGATGCCGGGAGCTAGTTCTAGTTGCTCTCTTTACTAGCTTATGTGTGATGCAGCTTTCGATTTAACTTGATTCTCCCTATTTTACCAAGAGAAGTGCAGGCCAATACAGTTTGGTCAGTACTGAAGCACTCAACGGCAATAAGCACCGCAAAAAAGTTTAAAGGAAAAAGGTTACCCTCTCTGTGCTTTATCTACATGAAATTTACAAAAATAACAGTGCTGCTTGACCACAGAGCCTGCTGTGTTCCAGAGAGGTTGCAGTTATGCGGAGTTGACAGTGCTACAAGTGATTGTAAAAAGCAAAATTACATTTCATTATAAATAGTCTGAGCAGACATTTTCTTAAGATGCATAGTTTCAACCTGTCAGAACAGTTGGTTGTCAGAAAAACAAGGATGGCTGTATTTTTTTTAATAGCCCATTGGATGCAATTTTAGTACAAATGGTTATCTACTTATGGACATATGATTGTCAGGAGTTGCATGTTTCTTCCTCATGGTTGTTGTAGGAGGGGAAGCTTGTTGAGTGGAAACACTTTTTGGTTATCAGTTGTTCTGTGTACTTCATAAAGCCACACAAAACTTGCATATTGAAAAGCAAAGCCTTGGAATTTTACATAGCAATCCACCTGCAAAAAATCAGCATTCACTAATCTTAACTCATGCATAGACCTGGTGGATACAAATGATGTAATACATGATACAGGACGGAATACTGTTTTCTATTTTTGCCGGGCAATGAAAAGTACATTTTTTTGAGTCACCTCATTTTAGACCCATGATCTCAGTCATTTTCATGCTGGGGGTTGGAAAAAAAAAAGGGCAAATGCCAAACCATTTTTCCTACACCAGATGTCCATTTATGAAAAAGCGTGAATTGAGGATTGATCTTGATTAAACCAATGTGGCAACATTGGTCTGCAGACTACACATTTCATCTCACCAGAATAATTCATTAGATGAAGAGAGAGGTCATGGTCATTATATACATCGTATTTCACTAAAAAAGGAATGCCTTTGGGGCAAAATTTTATGCAACTGGGCAGAAACAACAAAGCTATGTGTCTTCAAAAATTGCACAATTCTAAAAAAATAATGTATTCAACAGAGTGAGTTTACAATAAATGCAATGAAATTTCAGTGAGCTTTTTAGGGATCTTTTGGATGAACTGGTGGTGGCTTAATAAACTTCCACTGTATATTAATGTAATTAATGCAAATCCCAGCTGATGATGTCCACAGAACTGGAACAGTCAATAGCTGCTAAAATGAAAGAATGTAATATTTCCTCGTGGTGAAAGAAGAGCACAAATCTGCCAAATAATAATAGTACATTTGAGCTGTAGAAGGCTTGTATCCAGGCATTGCCTGCTCATATGGGGTTTCAGAGCATGAAGATGAAATGGGAAATATATCAGAAATATATCCAGTCAGCCCAATTTCACTGTCTCACAAGTCCATGAATTTGCAATAAATGGACACCATAATATTTTCAGGACCACCCCATCCCCACCATTACAGTCACAGATGAAAACCAGCAGGTAGTGACCCAGATTCAGCCCCAGCCCTCCACCTCTATCCCTCAGCACCTCAGTCAAGGCCAGGTCAAGCCTGGGATGTCCAGCCAGGCACCCCTGTCTGTGGCTGTAGCGCCAGGCACATCACATTCATACACATCTACACCTGGGTGGCCCACAGAGACTGGAAAGGTTAGGATGCTGTTGTGATTATTAACTCACTTAATACCATGGCCATAGTGCGGGGGCATTTCATAACAATGACACTATTTACAACTGTGTTTTGAAAAAAATGACATACCGTGCATTAAATCAATGAATCGCAATGATTATTAGGATGGTGAATTTCACAGTGAGTTCCATAATACAGGCTAGGAATTATTGAGGACTGGTTCTGAAAGGGATGTATATTTGAGTTTAGGAATGTCATCCATCATAACACCCATGATGAGCTTTCTGCAAATCATAAATATAGCCGCTGTCAACCTCAGACTTCTCATTGCAAGGGAATCCAGATGAGGGCTTGCTCTGCCATCAGTCTTCTGCCCTTCTTCATGTGTCTTTTTTTCCCCAGGAGGTGACGGAATCCACTTCTCAGGTTCAGCAGGAAGAGACAGTACAGTCCTCTCAGGTCAGTGCACCATGTTGTCATTTGATTCCTTTAGTATGAGGAATCATCGTGTTTATTACTCCTTTTTTTTTCTTGTAATGTTTTGTCAACATCTGCTTTGATAAAGAAGGCTTACAGTGGCTCATTGAATTCCCTATAACTTTCTAGTTGGTCAAGGGAGGACCATCCCATTTACCTCCCCTTACCTATACCGTCCAATCAGTGCTTGTTACCATGTATATGCCATGGTTACTGTGCCAGTGAATTGCAGTGAATAACATTATGACATTGTGCACTCAGTTCATTAGCTTGCAGTGTGTGTATGTACCTCACATGGTGGTTGAGCCCCCCTCCCTCTCCCTCCTTGGATGCTGTTGAGACTTGTGTCTAAAGAACTCCTCTTTCTGCCATTTCGTAAGTACCTGAACTAACATCACAGAAAATCTGATTACAAGATTGATTCCTCAATTTTGGTGCCATGTTGCGTTTTTAAAGGATGATGCACCATGCCAGTCATGGTTAAATTTCTCCAGTCTGTGATTTAATGCAAGCAGTTTTTCAGTTGGAGGTGTTTTGAGAGGGACATCTAGAGGTATTCTTGTTCCTGAAAAAAAAAGGTTCCATTGAGTCTAGTATCTGTGTAGTGCATTGTCTGGAGCTGGCAGCTCAGTATTTCAGTCTGCTTTTCTTCCTTGGTGCCATCATATATACCAACCCGCCTCCCCCTGCCCCAGCTAGGACCTCGTATATTCTTCAGTTTTTATGTAGTGACGGTCTGGTTAATTTTTTATGAAGATTTTAAGTATATCACTCAATATTAAATTTAGTCTAATCAGTGGTTATATTTCAGCTTTGGGAAGATAAAAAACATTCTGCATATGGTAGTGAGTTGGCACATAACTGCTAACTGCTCATGCATACTCAATATGCTTTTGCACATGGAAGAAGAGAGTTAATGAGATAAAGCCACAACTGTGATATGGAGCACATATCTGTTAGCATAAATCAAAAGATTTCAACTAGTAAACAGATTTTAGAGTGATAGCAAGTGGTAATTATGTGAGTATGATAAGTATGCATTATCATCCTATAAAAGAAGATATGAAGCAATGATCAGTTGATCTGTGTATCTAGCATTCTCTGAAACAGCTTGAAAAAGACAGAATAGAGATTAGGCTTGTGAAGACTCAAAATTTACTACAAGTCTGGAGGACTTTCATTTGAGACTTTGGCGGTGGGGATTTGTTATTATTGTGTCACTCAAATTCTGGAAGTTATTTTGGCTGAATTTTGTAAACACATCACCAAGAAAGTTTGATTTTTGGTAAGTCAAAAATGTGATAAAAGTTTGTAACCTGTCACCTTTGCCCTTGTCCCCTTCCTAGGTGGAAGAAAGTCATCAGGCAAATGATGACGTCATTATGGTGCTAAGTGATGAAGATGAACAGGTACAGTTTTGCAATTTTTTTTCCTTTTGTGTATAGATACTGTATACTGTTTCTTTTGGTGTATAGATACTGTATACTGTTTCTTTTTGTGTATAGATACTGTATACCGTATACTGCATGCTTAGATAAGGGACTTTGAAAGTCATTACCTAGAATGTAGAAACATTATTTGGAGAATAATAAAAAAAAATGTCTGTCAACAACAGGATTAAAGCTTTGAGACCACTGGACTGATACCATAATTCAGTCTCAGGCAAATACGTAGAAGTCAGATTGACATATTAGCATTCAGTATGTTTTGTAATGTTGTCAGTCTTATCTCTCAGCATTTTATATCATCCAAATTTTCAAAGCAGTTCAATGACATTTCAAACTTTGGGACATGGAGTTGATTTCTTATCTGTATAATACTATTTCTGTCACTTCTGTTTACTGCATCTTATCATGTAAGCAAATATAGTGCACAAGTAAATGACCAAGAGCAAAACTGCTGAAGTCTCTCAAGACTTCAAAAGCCACAAATTTCTCATTTTTGAGGCAAGGATGCAGTGCCCATTGATTATACAAAAACTTTTGATATGCAAGCAGTTGTGAAATATTTTGTTAACTGACTGCAGTATCTCATAATGATTAATATGAAATGATCTGATGGGTCTAGTGAATTTCACAATAAGCATGTTCAAGTCTGTCTTGTAGTGAAAATTGTCAAGTTTGTCAGAAAAGCATAACATTTTCAATTTTTTTTTTACCGTACATGTATACACTGTAAACTTATACTGATTTTGCTTAAGGAGGGGAGCAGGTCCTGAGGGTGATTTTCAAACTGCCACATTTCTTAAAAATTTAACTATCATTTTTGAATTCAGCATGTTCAAGTTAGTATAAAGCTGAAAAAATATGTTTGTATCTTGGTTGCTATGGAAACGGCCGCCATCTTGAATATTTACATGAAAATATGTCATTTTCAATAGATATCTCCTCCGTCAAATATAAAGCTATCCATTCGAAATTTTACACAGACATGTCCACAGATATTCCCTCAATGCTAATAGAAAGTTTTTTGGATATCCTGATGAAATATTGTTCTACACAGCTTCAAAATGAGGTTCCACTAAATAACTAATTTTCACAATTTTTTGACAAAAACACCACGAATTTCAGAAAATTTGAAAAAAAAACCCAAATATCTCCCTATTACATTTTATGCACACATTTGGAGCTGTTATATACAAAAAATTACGTAGACTGGTCCAGAATAACGATGGAGATAGGAAATTTGTAATAAAAATATAGTTCTGAGAAATCGGCCATCAAAGGTTTGAACAATGAAATCTGAATGAAATAACAATGAAAGTCCAAATATGTTTTTGTACAAGTTTTTGAACACATATGAGCAACTTATATACAAAATTTTAGAAAAATTCCTCGATAAATAATGGAGGCTAATATTTTGAGTTCTGAGAAGAGACACTTCCATACATGTACATCAGGGAGTTCATGTGCTGTTGTTATTGTAAACCACAAAACGTGTATATTACGAATGGCCCAAACCAATCAGAAAACTGGGTCAATCGAGGCGAGCTCACACGAAATACGACGAGCGAATTAAATAGGCGCCTGATGTTTGCCAGCCTGAGCCGAGCTAAAAGTAGGTCTTGACCTCGCTATATATAGCAGGAGGACTGGTGTTAAACATAATTTATGCTTATGTTCAGCATAACTTTGTACGGCATACACGTTCATTGATCAGATCTATTCATAAATTATAGTAGAGGAGAAAATTTCCTTTCAATTGATATGCGACACGATGGGTTGATTTTCATGGCTTATAGCTGAAAATCAAACTCAAAGTTACGTAATTTCAACAGGGATACCTCAAATTGAAGAAAACAAAGCTTCAGTCACCATCTTCACATGCATTTTTTAGGCAAAACATGGAATTTTCAGCAATCAGCAACACTTTGTCTGGATTCCAGACATATCAAAGTACCTAAAAAAAAAGCAAAACCCTGATCTGGATAATTTCACACCAAAACCTCATTTTCAGGACCCGCCCTGCCCCCTTAACCCAGCTTATTCTCAGATATGTATATCTTCAGTCATAGTTCATATTGAAATTGCATGCAATCTGTGGGAATATTCATCAACCACTTCAATCTGATTAGCCTTTTGCCCCCCTGAAAGTAAAGATCCCTGACATCAGATTGTTGTTGTATGTTCTGCACTTCCATAGCACCATCACATAGGCTGAACTGTGGTGTCTGTTGAAATTGTATGACTGCTTGACTTTTGAAAAGACTTAATGAATCATTTTCATTGTGAAGTAACGGTGTGTGACTGAAATATAGATTGTGCCACTGCTCATGATTAGCACATAATTAAGCAGAGTGAGTGTTAGTGTTAAATCTGATTATATTTATGAACTGATTTATATTTACTGATCTGCTTCTGTTTGGTAACGACTATCTACATTAATGTTGTCATTTTGAAAATTGAGCTTCTTATGTCACTTTCTTGAAAATTTCATTTGTCATTAATTATCATTGCACTGTCACAGTTTGGTCACTAGTATCTGTAATGAATCATGGAATTGTACATCAAAAAATTAAAAAAAAAACACACAAAAAAACCCCCACAGTACTCTATGAAATACTATTTTTATTGCGCGTATGTGAATCCATGCATTATGTTTTAGACATTTAGTTTGCAGCATCACGTGCCTGAAAAAAGCGAAACCACATATTGAAAACACATAAAGCACTTGACAGGATGTGATCAAAAGAACTGATAAGGCATTTGACAGGATGTGATCAAAAGAACTGGCAGTGATAGATACCTTGTGTCACGCGATTGTTCTCTTGTAACTTTTCCATGGAACATTGTGATTTCTTTAGGACCTTCAATGTGATTGCTTGCACAGTTCAGCCTCTTCCAAGATGTTAATTGATGTGATTTTTTTTTGCAGGATGCTAATGATGAGCATCTGGATGATGATGATGAAGAAGAAGAGGATTATGAGGATGATGATGATGATGAAGATGATGAAGAGGATGAGGATATTGAGGAGACAGAGGATGGTGATGATGTGGTCATTATTGGTGAGTTACACATTATTGAGTCACTTGCAAATTTGGGTTATTTCCTATGTGAGTAGATTCGAATTGCCCAGCTGAACACTTATTCAGGATGAGGCATCTTATGAAGGATGCTGCAGGCTTTTGATATGGCTAGGTGGCATTCAGATTTTAGGAAACTGCTGATATATTCTAGCTTTGAAATCAATAGTTAAATGAATTTTTCTCACCTCAATATATACCTTACCATATGTTTTGTGAGTAGCATGCCTTGTGTAGAAACACATGCTGAACACATAGTTATTAGTTGTATATGTCAATCCCTTGCTGGTTGTGAATGTTTCTCAGTTTTGGCAGCAGATATAGAACTGAGGAGTGCTATTGCAGAAATGGGAACCATGTATTCCTTATTGACCTGTCAGACTGAACATTATGCATTTGCAGGACTTATATTTCATTTTAAGAATGAAACTGTTTCTTCACTAAGCAAGACTGTTCAGAAACTTATGACCAGGAAAATGACACTTTTATTTGCTAAAAGGCACTTGCGTTGTGTCGTAGTCTTTGTGCAATTGATCCACATTATCCATTTACAAGCTTGCTTATTTAAAGAAACGGGTAGCTATCTGCTTCACAGCATTAAATATCCACAATGTTTTTTCATAAATTTTCACCCTCTCACATGTTTCCTTCGCCGGAGCGGTTCTGAGAAAATGCAGCTTGAAAGTCAGGATTTTCATGCTGCATTAGCTGCCATAACTGGTTGTCCAGTCAATGCAGGAATAAGGCATAATGTAAAAAGTGAGAGGCAAACTAGTAGTCGTGTGAAGAGAATTATCCACATGCAGTAACTTTCCTTGATGTTACATTTTATGTCTTTTTTCCTGTATGACCAATGAGTCTTTTGTTGAAGACTTAACAAATGCCCAACTTTGATCGCAATGCTGTAATCTTAGAAAAGGCAGGATAAATATTTTATAAAAGGAACATCTGTCAGAGCACTGAGTGATTCCCTTTATTAATGTATGCATAGCCTATGTATGGTTGTCTGTTCTTTAATTCCCCCTGTATTGTTTAATGAGCTCTCATCGGTCTATAATTCTGACACTATTTATCATTTCATGAGGAGCACATTTAGATTATCAAGACGTCGCACAGCAGTATAGGATTGGCAGATAGTTAATTGTTGTCTCAGGCAGTGTTTTCTGCTCATGGGGGCAGTGCTAGTTGCATCACTATTCAGAAATCAGTCAACATACTTCGAAGAACCAGTCAAACAGCTGGCAATTAGACGCAAAAATAGTTTGACACCCTTATGTTGGTCAGAGATGACCACAGGAATAATTTGGAGAATACTTGTGAATTCTTTTATGGTTTGGAAAGAAAGAACCGGTCTTCAAAGTCAAAGAGAAAAATGAAATTAGCATGGATATGCCATATTGAGCACAGCAGGAGCATGAGATGGGGAGGGGAGGGGGAGAGAGGGGATAGATGGGTGGGCACAGTTACAGGAGTGAAGCAAAGACGTTACATAAACAATGTCTTTGGGGTCGAGAGAAAGAAAGAGAGAGAGAGAGAGGGCTATGAAGTAATAAGAGAAAGTGAGAGCCTGAGTTGCTAGGGGAAAAAAGCGAGAAGGCAGGTACTGAACAGTGAGTCAGGGGATAAGAGCATCTTGGCTGCTCTCTCTCTTTCTCTCCATTAGTGTCTAGTTCTTTTGTTATTATTCCATTTTCTCCTAGATTCTTATCCCACCACCCTATTGCTCCTTGCCTTCTGTCTCTCTCTCTCTCTCTCTCTTTCTCTCTTTTTCTCTCTCTCTCTCCCGCTCTTCATCCCTAGAATTGTGCCCACCCAACCCATACTAGGATCTATCTCATTTATCTCATTCCCCTCACTGATAGTGAAGATTGATTCATTTTTTCAAAGCTACAAAAGTTTTCACAGGTATTCTATAAAACGCTCCTGTGGTCATCTCTGACCAAAAAAAGATGGTCAAAATAATTCTTATGTCGTTGTGCCCCCTCTTTAACCTGCTCTTGAAAGCCTAAGCACAGAAAATTTGACTGTGGCGGCATCTAAATTATCTGAAAAGGCTCCTCAAGCAAATGATGATTTTATATTGTCAGAGTCTTAGGCCAATGAGAGCACACTTAACCATACAGCAGACAACAATACAAAGGCAGTGCAAGCATTAATAAAGCAACTCAGACAGTGGTCAGACAGATGTTCCTTTTTCTCAAATATTTATCTTCCCTTTTCTAAGGTTACAACCTGATTGAAGTCAGGCATTTGTTCACACAGAAGCAAGGAGTGAGCAGACGCAAACAGATGCTCACACAAGGTAGTATAAAGGGGGAAGTGCTCAAGAAGACAAATGCAGAGAGAAAATGGAAGAAGGAAAGAAAGTGATGCGGTGGGAATCGACCCCGCGACCTCTGCGTCGGCACCCATCGCCTTGCCGTCAGTTTGGAATCAAGTAGACGTCTATACATGACCACGCCGCCACTTCAAAAACGTGGCTTAGTGGCCGGGGTCTTTTCCGAAGCCAAACAGAAGACTAGCAGTCATAACTCTAAGCACGAGACACACACAACACAAGCTTCCCCACCCCCCTCTTCAACCAAAGGCCGTTAGGCTTCATTTGGTAACTCAGCAAGACAAACACATAGACGTACACACAACATTAAACATAGTGAACAAAACAGGGTCGTTTCATTTAGTAGTGACATAGGTATAGTACAAGGTGGAAACGGAGCACTTCATAACAGAAGTAAGGAGTGAGCAGACGCAAACAGATGCTGACACAAGGTAGGATAAAGGGGGACCCCCTTTGCGTCTGCTCGATCCTTACTTCTGTTATTAAGTGCTCCGTTTCCACCTTGTATTACACCTACCTATGTCACTACTAAATGAAACGACCCTGTTTTGTTCACTATGTTTAATGTTGTGTGTACGTCTGTTTGTTTGTCTTGCTGAGTTACCAAATGAAGCCTAACGGCCTTTGGTTGAAGAGGGGGGTGGGGAAGCTTGTGGTGTGTGTGAGTCTCGTGCTTAGCGCTATGACTGCTAGTCTTCTGTTTGGCTTCAGGAAAGACCTCGACCACTAAGCCACTTTTTTGGACTGGGGGCGTGGTCGTGTATAGACGTCTACCTGATTCCAAACTGATGGCAATGTGATGGGTGCCGACACAGAGGTCGCGGGTTCAATTCCCACCACATCACTTTCTTTCCATTTTCTCTCTGCATTTGTCCTCTTGAGCACTTTTCCTCCTTTATCCTACCTTGTGTGAGCATCTGTTTGCCTCTGCTCACTCCTTACTTCTGTTATTAATTGCTCCGTTTCCACCTTGTACTACATTTGTTCATACAGTTTATAAGAAGACTTTTTTTGATGATATATGAAAAAAAGGCATAACATTTAGAGCCAACAAAAGTTATTGCATGTGAATAATTCTCTTTGCACAATGACTACTAGCTTGCTTCTCGCTTTTTGACGTCACACCTCATTCCCCATGCTGACCGGACGACCAGTTATGGGGTCCTGCACGGTGTGAAAATCCCAACTTTCAAGCTTCATTTTCTCGGAAGCGCTCTGATGAAGGAAACGTGTAAGGAGTTGAAAATTTATGAAAAAATACAGTGGATTATTTAGGCTATGAAGCAGATAGCTATCCCTGTCCCTTTATGTACTGTTATGTTCATCCAACTTCCTGCATAAGGTCAAAACTGTCTATCTCATCTGCCCTTGTTGGATGCCGTCAGTTCATGATGGTCTTCAGTCTTTCCCAATACCATTTATCATTGTTCTCCTTATGGGGTCTCTTTGTGTCTTCCTCCTTTCCTCCTTTCCTTGTTTCTACTTCTGTGTCTCTGTGCCTTATGACTGACATTCACAGGATGTTGCAGCTTTATTTCCACTGTTTCAACTGTGTAGTAATTTTAACATAGAGTTGGTTCACCATTGACTTCAAAAACTGCTGTCTGCTTTTGTTTAGATATGGATGAGTCCCAGCAGCAGCAGAGCTCTCAAGCATCAAGTGCCAGTGGAACGTCTGCTCCTCATCCACCTCCACCTTTACAACCCATAGCCCACACTGAGAGATTGCCTTCAGTGGGAAGATCCCAGCAGTTGACTCCATTCTTACTGGGAGTGAGTAACATACAACTCAGAATGCATGACATTAAGAAAAATGGAAATTTAAATTTGATTAATAGATTGACAGCATGTACCTTTATTTATTCAAAGGTAATTTACTCCAGTACCTGTCCCAAGTGTGAGATGATTGTTGATTGTTGCTTGTTCAAATGGTGTTTATAAGTATAAATTAAATAGGCACTTCTTTGTTCAGTGGTGCAGGAAATTTCATGTTTGTTTCATCATCCGTGCAGGCTCCGTGCCACTGTGTGTTATGACTAAGATTTGTCTCTGAAATTTCCCACAGGCACAGGTGAATGTCTTTGAAGAGGATGACTGCACAGTACCAAGCACCCCCACTCTCTCACAGCCCCGCAGGGGAGATGGTTTTGCAGAGGCACTTAAGTAAGTTCCCAAAATTATAGGGGTTGGATTACGATAACAATAATGTGGTTTTTGAGTCTTCTAGCAAGGCTAACTTCTGCTCAAATTGCTTCACATTATAATTAAATTACCCAAGCAAGCTAATTACTCTTGGACTTTCACAACTGCTTTGGGCACATACAGTGCTGCTGCCATTTACGGCACTGATCACTGGCATTCTGACATCTTCCACTGTCTACATTCAGATACCTATTTTACAGATGGGTGGAATGAGAAAAATGGGAATGAAATGTTTTCATAAGGTATTCAGCATAACTGTGGTCAAAAATTGAAAACACAATCTATTGATCTTTAGTCCAACTCTGTAACCATTTGGATATATTTGCTGCTTGTTTGCTGGCTAAATTTACCAAGTATTATTTGAAGCTAACGATAAACGGAAGGTATAATTGTTAACCAGTGTCAGTGAATTATGCAAACTAAAATGTATATTTCTTGTGACGTTGAAATCCATCAATGAAGAATGAAACCTTGCAACATTGAGACTGCATGTTTATTATTAGTTCTCGGCAACCTATTTAATCACCATCCATTCAACTTCTCTCTTCCATGGTCCTTATATCATGTGCTGTCCAGAATCATTTCTCTGTTTTGATATGCTGCTCTACATTAAAAAAAGTATACACCTCTGCTTCTGAAATGCTGTAAGCAGTGCATCCACTCACTGTTCCATATGTTGCCAAATGTTTTGTATATATCATTGATTCTTATCATAATTATGGTACTGGAAATTGAAAGCTTGGGAAAATTGTCTGGTGTACTTTTTGCCTGTTGAGGGTTCGTGTTATGCAGTGAAAGTTTTATAAGAAGGCAATTTATTGTATCTGTTTTATGTCTTGCAAAAGAGACAGCTATAACATAAAGAGTTAATATTTTCTTCTTGCTTTAGTTCCCCTGCTGTAGCCCAGCGCTTTGTGTTTGGAGCAGAAGGCGGTAACAACCCAGATCTGGCACAGCTAGAGTCTCAAAGAGGTAAAAGCATTATTGTATCCATCATTTGGCAGTAATAGATCATTTTGCTGTCACAGAAGAATGAAGATGCTTGGTGCACACTCCATCTTACTTTATATCCCTGTTCATTGAATTAGGAGAGAACAGGCTGACATAACAGAGCATTAATGCAGGCTTTGACCTTTTTTTTTTCTTCAGATACACTCTTATTCCTTATATATATGGAGTAAGAGTGTAGGAGAGTATTCCACTGATGAAACGGATCTCTTGTAAGAGTAGGTAGTTCGAACTGTTATAAGTGCCTTCAACCCTGATGGCAAAATTGATTCAGTCTATTCAAAGCACTTTACAGTGGTTTATTTTCTGACTACAGGGTTTCTTTATCAGAAAGCTTATTGAATAAACAAAAATTCACTGTTTTCAAACAGAACTGCTCGTTAGCAGTCCACCACAGGATCCCATTTCTTTTAGCATGCCAGTGCCTTTATGCTATCTGGTGAATGTGTTCAGGATGTGATTAATAAGGCACAAGAAGATATTTGTTATTAACTAAGTCTTTGCCTTTAATGAAAGGATAGATGAAAATTTACAGGTTGGTCATGTGACAGTTTGTCATGATGCAGTTTGCCATTTATCCTGCCTGTTGGGCCTTCCATGACTTTCAAAGTGTTGCTTATTTCATTTGTTTATTAACTAGCCTTTGTGAAAAGTGAAAGATACAATAATGTTTGTAATTCAAATGCAGCTTATATCACCAAGGATTTAAAGGTAGTGGAAGACAGCATTGAGATAAATATTCATCTGTTAGGGAGAGTCCATCATCCAGAAAAGTTACCTGCAAGATTTTAGGACACATCAGAAATCATGTGTTTTCTCTGCTCTCCTAATCTGCTTGGGAAGAATATCAGATTTATCCCAGTATTTGTATAGAAGTTGTGATCATTGTCTGTTATTGTATCAGAGTATTTAAAGATCATCCGGCCATTTCCTTCTCAGCTCTTGGCATGGATGACACAAGGATGGACTTGTCTCAGTTTGATGAATCAGGGGCTAGAAGCATTCCCACCACTCCTACTCCACAAAGTGGTGTCTCAGGTTAGTGAAGCTCAGCATTTCCATCGTATAATCACTTGTAGCCTTCAGGGTCCATGCTTTATAATGTTGTTTGTAAATGTGATGTCATGCCAAAATTTATGAGGCATTTAGAGATGTGGATTTTCTGTAAACTCCCACATTTCAATAATATTTTGTGGGAGTGCAGGCTTTAGTGAGATGTATGCTTTCAGAAATTCACTTTTTGAAACGTCTGATACTGTGTCCTAATAGTCAATAGTAAAATATTTATATGGGTCAGTGCCAAAAAGCTTTCTATTTTCAATACACCATTTTGTGTTGTCCACTTTTCAGCCCCTTTGTCCCATTTTATGTTAGAGCTTTTTGGCACTGACCCATACATAGATACTTGTGATCAAAAGAAAGTAGACATGTCTTTAAGTCAATTTCACTTCTGAGTAAAACTACAGGAACAAAGCCATGTAGCACAACTAAAACTTAATCTCACATCTTATATTTGATTAACTCACTGAAACCTGTGTACAAGTCTTGTGCTGTGCACTGGCCGATGACTAACAGCATACAGTAATGTCATTTTCCTTCTACCTAATTGATTACTAATTAAATAATAAGATGTCCTGCACATTCACTTGGCTTGTTCAACTCTCCCATGCTTTTGTCCTAGACTGTTCATGGAATTTGTATTGTTGTAATATAATAATTCAGGGAATTTGAAAACAAGACAACTTTTCAGTGAGACAAACACAGGATAAAGATTTCATGAGAGGCAGTGGGGCCAGTGAGGCCACTACACCTGGTGGTGATCAACATAGAAGGTCACAAGCATTAAATACTGTATGCTCTTCGCCACAGCTTATAGTGCGACTAAAGTACTTTTATGGTGTAGTGCACGGAATCCTGTGAAATTACTATTTTAACATGCATCAGTGATTCAAACTTCCTACTGAGCATCTCAAACCCATCAAATCTAACGCGTTTCGAAGAAATCACAAAGAATAATATATGCCCATGCCCTCCTGTGTTAGCGTCACCGCTGCTCGCCTCGCCAGAAATGCCTGACGTCACCAATGCCGCTGTACACGCCTTAAGGCTATTACGCGCCGGGCTCAAGGCTGTCACGCGTAGCGCTGCACTCAGTAGGGCTCGCTCCCACGTGGAAACAATGGGTTATTGTTGTGCGATAAAATGTAAATCTTTCCCAACACACACTTATTTTGCCGAGTTAGTGGCCGAGGGTACCGTACAGCACGTGGAGGCATCTGTTTAAGTAAACACTGATGTGGACATGCATGCTAGCAAAGTTAAATCTAGATCGAGACTAGTCTACTAAGTTTAGAGTGGTCTAGACTAGCACTTGGTCAACAATACAGAGAGCTAAACTGTGACAGAATGCTTGCTTACCATTCCTGAACTGGTGGTCCAATAGTCTTCTCCTCAATTATATCCTCGTCATCTGTTTTTCGGCGCAGGGGCTCGAACTGATACGGCTCGACCGGTGCTGCCATTGTTCTCGATCGAAAACACCGCGACTTCCGCGCTGACGTGACGTTTCCGGTACGGTTTTTCGGGTGCTTTTCGGCGATTTCGCAAAATGTCGAAAATAACTCTAGTAATTTTCTTACAATTTCAGAATAAGTTAAAAGTTGTAAAATTAATCTCGAAATATTATTTTTTAGCAAAAATGATGACTTTTGATCTAAAACTTGATATTGAAAATATAAAAACTGTCGGAAATCACATTTTTTCTAGCACTTTAGTCGCACTTTAATTCTCTCTGTATAACTTTTTGTCTTTATCACTTACTGACAAACCCTATCCGTTACTGGCAGAGAAAAGCATATGGACTCAGGTAAATGCGCCAAGAGGACAAAAAAAAAAAGGTGCTATGGAAGCTTGTGACTTTTCATTCTGACCCCCGCTGTAGACTTACGACCCCATGTAAACTTTGCAATGAATTTGATTAAATGGGGACTGTGAAGGTCCTCGAAGTTTCAAACAAGCCAAAGGATTTTGTTCAGGGCAACTGTATTGAGAAGTGAAATATATTTGGTGACATGTAGTTTGTTTTGATCATGAGTATATGCAGATAGAACATTGTTGCGGTGAGATTTAATATCGTAATCACAAAACCCATTTTTGGCTCACAACACCTTTGCTTCTGAATATAACAGGCCCCTGTTAACATCACGTTGTGAATGATTTATAGAGCGGGGCTGGGGCATGACTGTTAGGTTAGTCGATCTGTCCCATGCATTATAGATTTACACACAACACTAACAATGTTCTTAACCTCCCCCACCATTTTGTCTTCTTTTTTTATGAAGAGATCTCCACTAATAGAAGATGCTTCAGATAATAAGAACAATGTTATGTGATGTGCAAGTTATTTTCCCTGCAAAATGGTTAATGTGAATTCTGGCTAAAGTGAATTGTATGAGGCCGATGAAGACTGAACATTCTTCATCCGCCTTACACAGTTCACTTTAATTGCATTGTGTAGTATCTAATAATAGCACACTGAGTGTGAATCTGACATGGCTCTAGCATGTCATTTTCTGACTTGTGTTTTTAATTTCTTTACTGTTTCAAAATTATGGCATTTAGATCTGTGAAATTTGCAATAATTATTGAGTGCATAAAATTTCATTCCAGTGTCTGTTTAACTCTTGAGGCCATTGGATTTTACATTAATATAACATTTCAGAGACACACCCGCTTTTGTTGTGAGATGGCCTCACTCACCCGGAAACCAAAGATGAATATACCTTGTTATCCTCGCAGTGTGAAATTTTGTGTACAGAATATTACTTTTGTCTATGTAAATGCTTGGGAAAGCTCTGCCTTGTATACTTTACTTTATGTAAGTGCCACATGCGTCTTCATGAATATGTTTCATAAATGACTATTCAAGAATTTGTCTCAGGTCAGTGGGAAGAACTCCTGTTTTCTCCAGCAAGGCTTGCAATTTTAATATCTTGTTCCTATCTCTCTCTCTCATGAATGACTTTGTGACCCTTTCTTATAAGTGTTTCTGTGAAAAATCTGGTTTCAGAAACACGACATGATACAGGGGAATCGCAGGCAGAAGAGGGTCACCCGTCAGCCATTAGGGGAACAGGAGAGGAAGAAAACGCCCAGCAGACTCAAGAGTCGTTAAGGTGCAAAACTGTTGTTTTGTTGTGTTCAAGTCAGAGTCAATTGGTGATGGAAGCATGAGAACTGGAATTGAAGAACGTTTTTCTAAAACTTTTGTTCAATAATGAGTTGACGGTGTTTTCAAGAATGCATTTCTGTATTAATTCATTCAAAACTTAATCAACCTAAAACACTTCACTCATTCCAATTTTACGTCAGTAGGGTTCTTCAGATCTTCCGCGTGAACCTCGGATCGCTGTAAGTCCGATAACCGCCTACGTCATCAGTCGGAGGGCACCTGGCAAGGCTGGGGGGTCAAAGTGCATATCCGTGCATAACATTGGCCAAGGCTAGTGATCAGCTCTATGTGGAGCATGGAGAAAATGACGTTCCTGGCGCTAAAATTGTTTTCATGACCAAAATCTACTTCATCAAACTGGCTTCTTCGCTGGGGAAGAGGGAAAGATCTGTGTAATCTTAGCATTAGAAGCTGGAATCCATGATCAGACCTACCTTGTTATTAAAAATTTTGTAATTATCATTTCATTAAATAAAGTTCTTGTATCAAATGCCCCTTGGTGCATGATAAAAGTATATGTTATACTTATCAAGGACTTAAGAATTCGCGAATATGATTTCATACCTAGTAAAGAAGTATACCTATTGATATAATAACTTAATATCTTGACTTCCCCTTCCTCCTCTCCCTCGTGCAGCTGATTAATAGGTAATACTGATACTAACAGACATTATAAAACATATTCCCTTGAGAGTAAATAAAGGTTGATTTATCTCCTTATGTGTACATGTAGAGGAACCTCAATATTAAGTGTTGATTCATTTAATAACTGTAACTTACCTCGGTATTAAGACTGAATTTCCCGTGCATGGACTCATTATCATTCTATCATTTCATTAATGAGGCATGTATTAACAAGTATATCAAGTATATCTCAATAATAAGTACACCAAGGGCATGTTTTATATGGAATTTCATTGTAATATGTATGGGCATGACTGTGCAGGTGTTTGAGCGTGACACATGTGTGTATGTGTATATATTTTAGTGTGCGTGTCGGTGTGTGTGTGTATTAGGATGTTTGTAGATTTGTGGATAGATGAACGTGTATGCGTTTCTGAATGGTAATATAATATATTATTTTGATAATTCTCTATGTATACAGTCTAGATTAGGCAAGAACATCTGACATAACTATTGAAGTTTTCCCCAACTCATTTGCTCGTTCACTGATATTGCGCTGCGTTGCACAGAATAACTACTAGCTGCTGTAACCATTAATCATAGACTTTTTTTTCTTTTTGGTTAGCAGGAATTCTGTAAAATTCTGCTGATTTTAGCACCAGTACCAAAAAGTTCTTGACTGCGTAGCACCATTACCAAAAAGTTCTTGACTGCATGGTCTTAAATTAGTGGTATTTCGGAAATTTCTAAAGTTTCGGAAAAAGGAGAGAAAAAATACTCTCTCCAGATCTTGACAATGTTATTTCCTATGTTCAAGTGGCAAGTCCTCTAAGCGCAATGCTTGTTCCGAGGCATTGATTGAACAGACTTCTAGGTTATGCTTATCAGCCTAATCAGTAATACTAGTAGTAGTAACAATCAACATCGAAGGCAGCACGAATCTGACCTTTCACCCATGAATGAAGGTAACAGTCAGCCGCCGGTTCGGACGGCGCGGCTAAAAATAGATCGCTTGGGGGGACTCCTTTTCAGCGAGCAGCGTTCTGAAGCACCCTATTAACAGTAAATAAAAATATATGTGTGAAGAAGGATCATTGTAATGTTATCTCCCTTTATTTAAAACTATTCAGAGACCACATACAGAGTTTTGGAAAAAGTTCTTCAATTGGGATCATTAGGTAAAGGCACACACAGTCACCCTATAAGTGACACTCGAAAGAGTCTCGGAAATCTTATGACTTTGCCTGGAAGGCAGGCTTTGTAATTCAGATGTTTCTACTAAGTCAGATTCTAGCACTGTGATTGTTTATGTGTATAAATTTATAATGTCAAAGGACATGCGTGATTTCCATCAGAAAGTGACATAAGGCTACACTGCGCATCTGATATTTTCTGTATAGTGGTCGAAAAATAGGATGGAAACAAATAGTCACCAAGTATGCAAAATAAGCTGTCTTGGCAGAAAAATATTGAAGTTTCAACTCAGAACTATATATATTGTCTTCTTTTAATGTCAGACTTCCTTGGCTCATCAGGTTGTGACAAGTTCTGAGATTTATAGATTGCTGCATTCTCTTTAAAAGTTGTTTCAAAGCTTGTGAGACACTTGCTAACAAGTTTTGTATTGTTTTCTTATAGGATTGAGGGGGATGATGAAGAGGCAGAAGAAGAGGATGCCCTGCTTGAAGGAGATGGAGAACATGAAGAAGTAGAAGAGGAAGTAGCTGCAGGTGAAGAGGAAGAACATCACGAGTCTACAGGTAAGTTAATTTATAGTTCATTTTCTCCTATTACAGTAGAAAATTAGGCGTGTTGAATATCTTTTAACTGAGCTTTTTCTTCACTCAGTTATCTGAGATTGGCCTGATCCTTGCTATTTAAACTGACCAGTCGAGACAAATGGGTGATTGTCAGAAGCATTACTGCTAGTATGTTTTCAGATTGGTGGGTGGTAATGCTGTGCCACCTGTGTTTCCTTTTGCAGACAGTGGCAGTGAAGAGGAAATGAGTGATGCTATTTATAAATGCAAGTTTAAGTGATATAACAGTGGCAAACTCTGCTGATGCTGTTTTATTGAATGCACATCCTCCATTCTCTGACAGAGTGGTTGGCTACTGACGCATCGTAGTGATGCTGAAAAACACCTTTGCCCTGTCTCTTCCTTTCTTTATACAGTAACTCTGCACCCAATACCATCATTTGTTCAAGGATGCATTGAACACACATTTTTCATTTTTCTATCAGCATCAATAAAATAACAGTGGTATGTGCATATGAACTCTGTACCCAGTATTATAATACCACACTTATGCCTTATGAACGGTAATACTTTTTTTGCATTCTGCCATGCTGCTGTTGTAGAAACAGACACTCCTTTTAATCAGAAACAATATGACCGGATCCTTTGATTTTGGTTTAACTGACTTCTACTGTCAGTGTAAAATTCAATGTCATTTGTACATAAGAAGGAAGTAGATGGGTTGGCTGTTTAATAAAGTTGTTCATTATGGTGCTAGCTTCTCAATTTAAAGATACTGGGATTAGGAACAAGTTTTGAAAGCAGATAATTCTGTTTTATAATGGCATTTTAAACACATCAATCACAAGGTAATCCTAGAGATACACTTCAGACAGAAAATTGGCCAAGTTCAGACTATAGCTGTATAAAATGTTGTTGTCATAGTTCAGATAAACTGTATGTAAACTTTTGTAAGCACCTTATCTTTGAAATTTGAAACTTTACACATCGCCGAAGCTGGCCCTCTAACACACTTGTTCTTGCTTTGTACACTGTGCCTGACCAGGCAGTGCACTTTTTTATAATTTTATTATGAAATTAATGTAATAAGGGTAGATCTTTTTGTTGATATGTGAGAGAGAAAGGAAGTGCATTTCTCATCTTCTGTACTTAGGGCTAGATCTAGGCTACACAAGGTATTGGGTAACATGGGCGACCCAGGGGTAGGATCAAAGTTTTTTTCAATCATGGCAACATTTAAGCCATGGCTATTCAGAGCATCCATATGTGCCCTGTAGATCTAGATCCTTGAGTTCTTCAGTGTTACAAAAGATGAAATTGGGCTACTTAATATGCAGTTTATTATGTTATATAATTCCTAAAAATTGCATTTTATTATGATGTAAATTGTGACAGTTTCCCTTGTAACCTAAATGTTGGTCACAAAATTCCAAAGATAAATTGAGGCTCAGCTGCAGTGAAATATTGTTATTGAAAATATTCATAATTTTTTAACCAGTGCAGATATCTTGAGAATTCAATAGCTTCATACTCTTTTATTTCGCCTACTTTCAACAAGATCCAGATCTAGATCATAGTTTGAATTTTTCGCTTAGATGCCTAAAATGCATGGTGAAACACACCATGCAGAGTAGCTCAACATTCATAGAATAAAGTTTGTCAAATAAGACTATCTTTCAGAAAGATGAAAAGGTAAACAAAATGTTATATTATTCACAATATTTCAATAGTTCCATGATTATTTGCCTCTGGTCTAGATTCCCTCTGACCTTCAGCATTCACTACACCTGGTCAGTATAATAACTCACAGATCTGTCTTATGGCAAAACAGCATGTGCCAGAAATGAAAATGCAGGGCTCTGTTTGTGTTTGTGGCTTTTTTCATTGACTTGGTTTGAATTTTACAAGGTTGCCTGTAATGTAAAAGGTGTAGGATGGAATGCGTCTAGTGTTTTGTTTTATTTTGTTTTACAGTGCAGAATTTTGGCATACAATGTATGCTAAACACCACTATTTTTTTTAGATCATCAGGCATCAGGTGAGGGACACAGTCGACCTGGAACAAGCAGAGAGGAAGGAGAAATGAGCCAAGACAGGCCTGAGGGGGCAGGTATGTAAACAATTAACATAACATTGGTTGAAAAATAATTGTTGATATCAAATTGTAGAGCTAAAATTTAGTACCAGTGGAACCCTGATGTTATGTGTGTCTGTAATTAGATTTCATTCTGGTAAGTAAGATTGTCACATGTACAGATTCATTATTTTTTTTGTCATTTTATTATTGAGGTAGCTCTTCATAATGAATACCCTTCAGTAATTAGTATGCTGTTCCCTGGCACACACAGAGATATATTTACTGTTGAGGTTTGACCATATACGAGAAGAAAAACTGGTTCATGATCAAGCATTCAAATCATGTTTGTCAGAATATAGCATAGAAACTGAACGATCGGTTTTGTTATCTTTTGTACAGAGAAAAAGCAATTTATACCTGTGTAGGAAAATGATTTTGTTGCACCAGATATTTAATTGTCTTGTGTTGTCTCATGATGGAGGGGTGAGGGAAGCAGGAAAGAATTTCAGTGACTCCAATAAGAATATTCCGGAGTATGAAAAAAAAGAGGACAATTTCCAAATAAAATACAGTGGAGTCCACTTAAGATAAACTCGCTTAAGATAAATCTCGGTTAAAATAAACTTTCCTCATGGTCCCGATTTTTGCCTTCTTTACCATTACCAATCAACGACTGGTTAATATAAACGCCGACAACACAGCCTCTGCTTAAAATAAACCCTTCTTGTCAGCCCGCAAGTGTAAACCAGATGCAATTCATACTAAACTTACTAAAAAATGGCTTTATAAGCCAAAGTTAAGCCCACACGCACTGCCTGCCGTCTTGATGATGTAATAGGGCCATGTGCGCGGAGAGGGGTTGGGTTGGGGCAGAGAGTTGCAGGGTGGGAAAGGCGTTGCTTAGTTTACCTTATTAGTCTAGTTAGTACACTCAGTCTCTGCATGCGAGGTCCATTTGAGATTAGCCTAGACTAGCCTCCCTCCCCATCACCTCTCATGCGTGCATCAGCGCACAGTTAGTGCCATCTCCCTCTTCCCAGTCCCAAACAAGCGGTTCAGCCTAATGTAGACTATCCATCGGGTACGTGGGTGTACACGATTAGTTCCTTTCTTTTCTTTTCCTGCGCTTGACCAGTAAACATTGAACCGATCTCAACGTAAAATCCTTCGCATTGCATTCCACAATGACAGAGTTACAAAAAAAAAGACGCTGAGTCTGGATAGCAAAATGGAGCTTCTCAAAGATGTGGATAAAAATACCATGAAACAGGTTGTTTCCCTTGAAAATGGTTAAGATAAACCTTGCTTAAAATAAACTTATTGACTCGGTCCCGAGAGGTTTATCTTAAGCGGACTCCACTGTACCTATTAGACAAGGGCAGTAACTCTTTAAAACTAGTGACAAATGGTCTCAAACTTTGAGTGACAGATGGTCTCAAACTTTGTTTCTAGGGAAATTTGTGATCTGTTCTACAACTTTGCTTCTTCGTAAAGTATTGAATTCAGTACCTAATAAGACATTTTGCTGTGGAATTCATTCAATGATTTAATCATTATGAGTATGTTTAAACAAGGGCAATAACTCTGCAGAGCATTGTGCGATATTAATAGTGTTTCATTTCTAGCTAGTCTGTGACCTGTTCTACAACTTTGCTTCTTTGAGACATATACAATTTTAAGTAGATAAGGAGTTCTGGGGAGGTATAGAAATGCTGAATTATGCACAACAGTGTGAAAGATTTTCACTATCTTTATTTGGCAATGACTTGTGTACAAATTAAAGTAGACAGCTGCAATTAGTGGCATCAACTTATATAACATTCCTTAGGGCAAGTACTCAGAGACAAAGCCTGAATTGTAGGCATTTTTAAAATGCTCAGTAATTTACTGACAACCAGAGAGGTAGGCTATCGATGCATCATAAATCTCTTCCTCCAAGTGCCACAGAAATACATGTTCCTCTTCCACACAGTTCATCACCTATTATAAATCCTGATATCAGTAATTCTCTTCTTTTCAGGAACAGTGACTTGTAGATCCATTGTAACTTTTCATCATTTTACCATTGATCATTTAGGGCATATGAAAGGCACTGTCTTTTCAATCTTGTGCTTTGCTATCATTGCAACAGGCACTCATTTTTGTCTAAAACACAGTCATCTCAAAATGATTTGTCCAGTTCCTACAATTTTGATTTAATTGATTTCTCATCATATAAGCAGAGTTAGCTTACAATGAATAGTGTACATGTCAAAGTCTAGGGCTCTCAACAGGACCTTGGAAGTCTTTTGAACAAATGATTTTCCATTCCAGATTAATTGGTTTGTTTAACTCTCTGTATAACACTGCCTTGTCAGTTTGGTTCCCCAAGGCTCCCTCTCATTACATAAATTTATGTAAAGCTTAGCTGCATCTGCATTTTGGCAACTATGGAACACCACATTCAAGTAAAATTGGACTTTGTAGTGCAAGTATGGTAACAAAGTATTAAATGTACCTTTCATTTCTTATAGGGACGATTTGTGAAGATTACAATTTTGCATGAGTTTGCTTAAATTGGTAGCAATGCTTGAATAAATCAGTGAAATCAGCCTTTCTGCAGTCAAGCCCAACAAGCAGCTACTATTTTCAAGTTTTTGTGGACATATACATGTGATGTGAGATGACATGCTTGGTGATAGAACAATATTTTTTTTGTTTTTGTTTTTTAGCTGACTTCAAGCATAAATGCAAAACCACTTTAAAAGTTTGTGATTGTAATTTTCTCCCCCAGCCAAACCTCAGATAAAGAAGATTGTTTGGGATCAGTCTGAACCCAGTACATCTGCAGTTCCTCCTGGTATCTCCCCTATTGGTACTGTGGTTGGAGGAAGTGTCAGCATTCCATCACTATCACAACCACAGCAGCAGCGGCAGCCTCAGAGGAGGGCTCAAGGCCTTAGGAGGGGTGGACCATCAAGAGGCCGTGGAAACCAGTACTGGGGCCAAGGGGGTCCTGTGCGTGGTGGTCAGTTCAGCTATCGAGGTCGTGGGGGGCGAGGAGGATTTAGGGGGGTATAAGGTCTACAGGAAAATGAAAATTGTGAAGACACAAATTGGAATCATCATGTGAATGTTTATTTTGAGGAGCACATTTATGAAGATGGTTGTATGTTAAGGTTGCAATTGGTTGATTAAATTTATTCTATGTTTTGTCATTGTGCTAAGATGTGCAAATGCCGTCATGGTCCAAGGAATGGGGAATTATGCATGTACATTGCATTTAATCTTGTTTTGACCTCAGTAGTTGACAAGACATCACCAATGGTTTTAGTCATTGTTTTCATATGATATACTTGCCTTACCACTTTTCCTTGACATGTCACCAAGTAGTGCAGTAATTTCCATCCTCTTTCTCTGCACATTGTTCATCAGTGTCGACATTACATGGTAGTATATTTTCTTTATATTGATTCATAAGAATGGAGATGCGAAAGTTTTTTTTTCTATATGAGCCATGAGAAGGAAGTGTTGAATGAGAGGTCCAGGTGGCCAGTGAGTCTTTTCTGTGGCAGCATACCCAGTCTTCAGTCCTTAGTTTTGGGTCGTGAAACAAATACGAGACAGAGACAGACGATCATGAGAATGGCAACACTGAGCACATACCGAATGCACACATTTGAACGGAAGTTGTGTTTATCAAATTTCAACATTCTCTTTCGTTATCTGCAAAATATTAACAGCCTTACTCAAATGGTTACTCCTCAATCTGTTTTTGAAATACACATCTACAGGACACTGCTAAAATACGATGCCAATATAACTAGACTTTAGTTCTCGTGATATTCGTTCATTTGTGAATGTGTGTGTAGAACTTGGACAATCTGCCACTCAAATTTATGAAACTTTATGAGGCAGTTCTTTGGTCTCACTGGCCACTAGAACCACAGTGTTTCGTTGGACTAAGCATTTTCAGTCTGGAAAATCGGAAATTCCAGATGGCAGGGTTAAGGCCTCAAATTTTACAGTTACCACTCCCCAAACAAAGGCTCACATCAAAGAACTAATTGACATAGACAATCGAATAACAGCTTCTCGGATAGCTCTTGCAATGGGAATTTGTTCGTCAACTGTACAAACCATATTGAAAAGAGATTTAAATCTCAGGAAAATTTCTGCAAGATGGGTCCCCCGTATATTGACCAGAGTACAATATGCCAAAGAACTACTCTGCATGTACGATAATTGTGATCCTCGTCGGTTAAATGAAATTGTCACTGGAGATGAAACTCGTATATATTTTTATGAGCCTCACCGCAAACAACAGAACATGGCATGGTGCCCCAAAGGTGGTGATCTTCCAACAGTAGCAAAATGATCGCAGTCAACGAAGAAGATTATGTATACCAAATTTTTTTACTCAGAGGGCTTGATGGCTCAGATTCCTTGGAAAGACAACACCACTGTTACAAGTGATTTTTACACACAACATGTTTTGCCAAAAGTGATTGAACACTACAAGACGCAGCAACCAAGTCCGGTATAAGAGGCATAAAAATCCTTCACAACAATGCCCCAGCTCATAAAGCAGCCAAAACACAGGATTTCCTTAAAGCCCATAAAATCCAAATTTTGCCCCATCCTCCCTACTCCCCAGATCTTGCTCCCTGCGGTTTTTTCCTTTTCACAATCCTGAAAGAACGTGCCAGTTTGCATCAAAGTCAGCTTTGGGAAGTGCTGTTTGTCAGTGTCTTCAGCATATACCCAAAGAAGATTACAAAAAGGCATTCAAAAATTGGATTAAGAGTCTGAAAACATGTATAGATGTTGGAAGGGAATACTTTGAAAATAAAAATAAAAATAAATGACTATATGTAAAGATAAGCTCCAGTTGCAGGTTCAGTCTCATGTTTGTCTGTTCCGACCTCGTATGTCAATGTTCCACTCAATGCATCAGCCATTCAGGCTCTCAGGAGAAAAAGTTTGGCCCACTGTTTTTAAAATAATCATTTCAACATTTGATTTTCTAGGACAGTAGAAAAGACATAGCTGAGTGATTCTTTGAAAGTAAAGAGGAATACTGGCACGAGTCCAGAAATTTTGAAGTTTTAATTATGAAACACCTTCTGGACAGGCAATGCACACTGTAATATGGCACATAGATTTGAGGATGGGTATGCTGAAAAGGAAAGACCAGAGCTGTTGTGAGAAAGAAACAGTTTGTCTTGCAGGTTTCTTGAGCAAAAATGTGCAGGTTCACAAAATGAACCATCCGTGTTATTTTCACAACTTAATTGGGAACCTCTCATCCCTTGTACATAGTTATGAGTCACATTTCAGTTTTTACAAATCTAAGTTTAAATTTGTCATTTCTCTCTCTATTGTCACATGTCCACTGTAGATAAGGATATTGATTATGCTTTGCTTGTTGTCACTGAGCAAAATAAAAGTGGTTCTCAGAGTACTGTTGTATTGTTTTTTAATCTTATCATATTTGCATTCCTAAACATCTTATGGAAAAAATAGGCATTCAAGTTATTCCTTCAAAAATACAGTGGAGTCCGCTTAAGATAAACCTCTCGGGACCGAGTCAATAAGTTTATTTTAAGCAAGGTTTATCTTAACCATTNATTTGCATTCCTAAACATCTTATGGAAAAAATAGGCATTCAAGTTATTCCTTCAAAAATAAAACTCCTTACTATAATGCTGCTGTTGCTTAAAGGTAAGGATATAGAAAGGAGAACCGAGCTCAGGATTGAACTTTTCAGTTCCCACCAATAATAAATAATAAAAGGTCACCTGAAGTATAACATCATGTATTATTATATGAAATATATTATTATTATATGATGCAAACTGACCATTATGAAGCTTTATTGAATTGAAGCAAACGTGACAAACTAACCATCATGAGGCTCTAATTAGTCTGATAAATCAAATATAATAATGTCAGCAAAGTCAACATCCAATAATGAGAACCAAATAGCACAGCATATGGAATTATGACGTGGTTATATGGCCTGACCTCCGAAGTGTCAGGATTGAGGAAGTAAAGGGTCAAAACACTGGCTGTCATCAAGGAGAATCTGTCTCTGGTGGCCTTCTATTGTTTTCTTCTCCCTTGTAGAGTTTTCTATACTCATGGACTGTGGAATTAAGTGTTCATCACTTAACTGTATACCATTTGTATGCTCTTGATCAAGCTCAAGTGCCATCTCATGAAGCCAATGAGATATTTCTTTAATGAGGAATGCTATTCCAGTTGATATTGTCATCTCATGAAGAATATGAGACATTTATTCTTTAATGAGGAATGCTATTCCAGTTGATATTGTCATCTCATGAAGAGTATGAGACATTTATTCTTTAATGAGGAATGCTATTCCAGTTGATATTGTCATCTCATGAAGGGTATGAGACATTTATTCTTTGATGAGGAATGTTATTCCAGTTGATAACACTATCTCATGAAGCCAATGAGTCATTTATTCTTTGATGAGGAATGTTATTTCAGTCAAAAGTGTCATTTCATGAAGCCAGTGAGACATTGATTCTTTGATGAAAAAGGTTATTCCAATTTTATGCAGCGCTCGACCTAAAAATTGGTGACACTTTTTAACTCACTGGAGACTGACCTATTTCTGGCAGTCAGTACTGCTGGGACTGATCTAAAAAATGGCTGCCACCCGACTGGGACTGAGGATTTTGGGCTGTTTTCAAAACATCACTGCATGTGTAAAAGTTGATACTTTTATATGATTTTTTGCACATAATAAGATAAACATGAGTTCTAACAAAATATGAAATCAGATTTTTGATGCATACAGTAGTTTTTTCTGGAAAATTAATTTTGTGACCTATATAAAATGCAGATGTAGATGGACCACATCGCTTGTTTTGCCTTACTGCAGGTCGTAAGGGTACAAAGGAAAGTTCAGAATCACTGTCCTCATCATGATTATTCAAATTCTCAAGTTCTGAGTCGGTAGACTCAATGTCAGAGCCATCTGTCATGAACTCTTCTACCACTTCTCTTGCTGATCTGAGCTGCCGTCGAGACATTTTGGGATAAAACGATCGGTTTGAATTTCAAAAAATGCTTCGCGTTCTCCAAACGGGAAGTGACGAAATATGCAAGAAAATTGTGTAAACATACTCACAGAACAGTTGTACAATATTTACGAGCAAACACAAGGACCGGATTTGCTTACAGATAATTAATTCTGTAGGACGTGTATACACGTCGTCAGTCTCCAAGCGAATAATGGCAGACGACGTGTATACACGTCGTTAGTCTCCAGTGAGTTAAGAGGAATTTGTCTCCTCTGCAAGTTTTGCACCAGTTCATCCCACATAACAGACTCGATGGGAGACGGGTTTAGAATAACAGATGGTTATTAGGTAAGGCTCTGTTGTTTCTTGAAAGTGGTCCCTGAGCATCTATGTTAGGTCATGTGGACAAGCATGAGTGACATCATGTGATGCTTGTCTTGGATCAATGAGTTTGTTGATGATGGGCTATCAGTACTAGTTTTACTGCAGGGTGGTGAGTTTAAGATTTGCTTCTCTCAACAGAAATATTCATGGCAGTCCATGAAGTACCAAGAAACTGTTTCGAAATCGGTGGAGGTAGCTGTGTTGTGCAGGAGTGCTGACTTGTGGTTGGCCATATTTGAGTCAGTTTATAGTTGATCCACTTTGGCTGTTAATCGGCTTGGAGGCAATGAAATTGCATTTCTGCAAATACAGAAATGTTGAAAAATCATCCATACCGTCATTCCAACAGCTAATGTCTTGATTGTTACTCCACCATATTGATGTGCAAAAAATGTTTCAGTGTGAATTTTAATACTTTCTTTCTTCTTTAGGTTTCCAGGAAGCCTTTCTTTTATCAGTCCTGATTTGGCCCATTTTGATGTCTGTGCATGATTTTGGTGAAGTTGTGATCAACTCCCTATTAATACTACATTTGTCACTACATGAATAAGTAACAATACTTAACCCGTGCGGCGGTGATCGGGTCTTATACGACATGAGGACATCTTCAAATAGGTGTAATTCTGTTAAAAAATCACTTCTCAGATTTGAAATTTCGTGACTATTCCTAAAAAGCAGTGTCCTCATGATATACCAAGAATCAATCAATTCCACCCATAAGTTAATGAGTGACCACCACTTTCTGACCACAACCCCCCTATAATGATGGTCAGGTCATATAAGACCCAACCACCATTATAGAGACGCTGATGATCGGGTTGTATGAGACCCGATGACTTTTAAGAGCAATCGATGGTTGAGATTTCCTTCTTGTTGCTGCTAAAGTCATTTAATAGCAAAATACAGAAAATCCCATACTATTTCAAAACTTGTTCATTCTTATAAATGCCATAAGGTTCAATGGATTTGAGGGTTTAAGTTATGTGTTAAGTGTTGTATTGTCCTTCAGCAATATAAATAATGTATGATCATGGATCTACCACAAAAAATGTATAGCCATCAAACCACTCGAATCTCACCTACATGAATAAAGAATCTCACCTACATGAATAAGGACTGAGATCTTTAAGGGGGGGTGCGCCTCCTGGGAGTGAAATTGTGAATGCTTGAACTAGGGACTTTTTAAACTTTAAATTCAGAATCAGCATGGTCAAATTAGAGGAAAAATGTGGAATATTTTTTTGTTGTGTGTACGGTTGCCATGGCAACGCCGCCATATTGGATTTCGTGTGTTGAAAATGACTTGTTTTCAAAAGCCTAAGGCTCCTAGAGTTTTGAATATGATCATTTCAAATTTTATACACTTATAAAATAGCTCTATAAAAATAATAAAATGCATTTGTTTTTTGTTTATTTATCATACAATGTCAGTAAAAAATTTTTGAAATATGTGTGTTGACGGATGTATATTTTTCTCAATTTTCCACCAGATAATCGACTTTTTTTCAAAAACGTGAATTAAATCTAGAAAAAAGGATGCATTTTATTGAAACACATTCTATGGGATAGATATATTCCAAATTTGAAGTCAGTCGGTTTAGAAATAAAAAAGCCTTAGGGGAAAAAAAGAGAAAAACAACATTTTGAGAAAAACGCATTTGAAGTTTTGATAGCGCGTTTATACAAGGCTAAGATGACCATCTAGAGGTGTCCTTTCAGGGCATAAAATGGATGTTTCTGGCCTCAAAGGTTATTTTTCTCATAGCAGAAGAGGTCAAAGTGTCTAAAAATACCAAAAGCCCAATTTTGATATTTTAACACCTAGACCCCCTTTTCAGAAGGTGCACCCCCCCTTAAAGCCACAGATTAATCTTACATAATAAAAGTATTTGAATGCTAGGTTTGGGGGGTATAGTCCCAAGCTCATGTAGGGAACATGCTTACTGTCATCGTATTGATAGAAGGCGTAAACTGGTTACTGAATTGCAGAACTGCCATCTTTGCACTCTGGGCAGACCCATACGTGCTCAGTCCTTGGCAGCAAACGACTTAAGGTGATGCCATTGGTGCTGGTCACCCTATGTGTACCCTCCTGTCCCTTCCTCGCTGTAACCGTTCCTTTTGACCTGGCCCTCTTGTAATAACAAACTCTTGCAGTCTAAGGGCCACAACTTCCTCGATTGATGTCTGCGGATAACAAGCAATTTTTCAGTGACTTTACTATGTCTGCCTTATCCATCCGTAATGTCCCCACCATAGTCCGGTCCGAATGTAACAAAAAAGAGTCGAATAGTTCATTTTCTATTACCAACATGCCATTTGCACAGATTATAGAGCCAATTTTTCTGAATCAGAATTGAAGGGGCTCCATGTTCAATTCTGATTTTGAAAGAAGATATAGAGGTTCAAAAATTAAATTTTGTAGTCAAGCAGGAGACCAAAATGGTGTTCCATAGAATCTAATACCTGTAACGCTCAGGTCAGAATGTGCGCTCTTTATACTGATTTATGGCATCACTTTGGACCATGTTCCCCAGTCACAGGGGCAGTTAGCATCGCACCCCTATGGGAATGCTGATAACTCCAATTAACGGTGATTTCGCATCCATTGCCGCCCCCACCTGTGCGCCGCCCCCCCATGGTTGCTAAGTCAGGAATTCTTAAAACTTCACCAAAATCTGGGATTCCTCGAACTGTGAAATGTGCCAGTATGGGAATTATTCATATTGATTTAAGCTGAAAGGAACAAGTGCTTAGGATCTGTGTGTAAACATTGAGACAAGAAACTAAACAGCGGTTGTTTTTTAAAATTTTATTATTTTTATTTAATTAACTTACAATTTAAAGATATATTCCGTACCGTTACAATCCCAGCCCAAAGTTTCTTTTGTCTTGCACAAAACGCCCATTCTGTGAGTGTTATTGCATGCCAATGATCATCCTTTCCACAGTTCAGCCCCGGTTCTGGTTGGGAGAGGTGAAACAGTTACATCTAACACTATTTTGATTGTTGACCATGAGACCTCTGGGGGGTTACTGAGACGGTAGTCCGTTCGGATGATGCATTTTAAGAAGTATGGCGTTCCGCACGACCATTCTCACATTATTTTGGCTGGGCAGTGAAATAGAAAGAGTTGTGATTGCTTTACATAATCATCACCATCATTCGGAACAAAAATAAAATTTTAAAAACTATTCATTTCCGTCACACCAATTTGCCAGTGAAGAATTTCAAAATGGCATTAAAATACACTTTCATATGATAATTTGATATCACAGCCATAAAATCAATAATTTTGTGCGAATTTTCAAGTCAAATATTACCTTTCTTCAGGCTAAGATATTAATGTCATCGTACCATCGTTATCGTCATTATCACCCTTAATAATTATTGTGTGTATTTACATTTCGGCTAAGCGAAAGTAGCATTACACAGCATCGCCATTAGACATAAAGAAGAAAGGAAAATGACCCAGTCACGAACTGGTCTCTCAGTTTCATTTGCCAAAAGCAAAAACAAGAGAAACTGACTTATCCTTTAAAGAGCAAGGATGCAACAACCGTGAGGTTACATATAATTCAGTTGCAGTGGATCTGAGACAGTTCGCGGATGCGGACGCTTTGCCATGTTCCACGAATATATATTGCAGTGAAGATCCTGACGTTTTGAAGGAAGTGCTAGCAGCCATTAAATCGGTATTCCACAAATTCCGCCCTCAAAGATTTCGTCCCTCTAAGTCTGAGAGGCCTGAGAGGCATCACATGTATGAGCCACCCTCACCTTGTAGATGTTCGACCCTTTGGCCTGAGTGAGGGGGTTAACCAGATAGCAGCTACACTGCCGAACCAAAAGATTCTAGCCAGTTAAGCAATGGAGACTTGGTAGTAACAAGTATAATATTTATCATAAGCAGTGCTTCGCATCGTCCTACCAGAAACAAAAAAATATGGAAGTTCAGCAAAGGACATGTATCTCCAGTCAACGTGAGGAACAAACTACTTTATCTACTTTTTGGAGCTGCCTTGGAGATTTGATTGATTTTATCACCAAATCACTACAGACATCACGAGACACAAAGCCAGTTTTCAAAATGAATAAGACATATCAATATTATCAGTTTATACTGGCACACCTAGAGAACTGGAGTTGACAATCCACATAGTTTTGTGCACAGAACACATCTGAAAGAACATACCTTGGACAACATCGTTGACCTAAGTGAACATAAAAGTGGCAGAGACATTTCAACCGCAGACAGCCGGAGACGGGCTGTGTGTCAGATGGTTTTATGCAATCGATTTGGTCACTGCTTCCTGATATGGCAAAAGATCAACCAGGTTGTCATAGAAAGCACTTGCAGAAAAAATTATGTTCTGCCATTGCGTGAAAGCTGCATTGCCATGCACATATTTATGCAGTTGTGACGGTCAGTGCTTGAGAGATGATCAAATCTGATCCATTCTATTTCTATTTGTTTGCCAAATACTTTTCATGTCACGCATACTTTATTAAGTTGATGCTTTCTGCAGATTCATTTTGAATATTCTACAAAATCATTATGTTCATCTCTCTAATTATGTCCGTTGTTTCTTCACATTGGCAATAACTCTGAAATAGAATTCTTAAACTCAGAATATGGCACTGGACTTTTGCATGTTCTACACCATAACTTTCAGGAACAGTACAAAGTCGGTATTTCTGCCATCTTGTATGATAGAACGGTTGGTTTTAATGTTTGTGGTAAATGAAGTGGGCATCTTTCACTGATTCTAGTAAGTGAACTGTGCTTGAATTCTTTGGGAAAGATAACGCTATGTACAATCATTATTTCACAAAACGCTTTTCCATCTTTTTTTGGCATTTGTTGAAACAGCCTTTATCTGACCGCTACCATGACTAGCACTGTCTCAGAACACATAATGCTACCATTAATTCAATCTCTTAAATGATAACAGTATATCCAGCATTTGTTTCCACTTTCAACTTACTGTAGTCTTTTCTTCTTTTTAGCTTTTTTAAAAATCTGTTACTGTACTTTACCGAAATGATAAATGCATTAATTATTATAAACTTCTTTTAATCTCAATCAAGATTTTAATGCATCAGAAATGTCAGGACATGCATCTGCAAACTTGAGATTCGCTAAGTTTGAGTTTGTTTTGAATGTATTACGTAATATGAATAAAACACGTTTTGTAAACAATCAAATACATTCTCACTGAGTTTTTCAGTCAGCCTGCATTGTTTTCTTCCTGAACCAACATTTCCAAATTTATATTCCACCCTCTAGATATTCTTACAGGCATTTAATATGCCCTGATCATTACAAGGCTTTATATAGCAATTTATTAAAATTCATGACGCCATAAAATCATAACCAGACATGGTACAACCTGGAGCCCCTTCAAATTTTGTGTACATCAAATAGGGAACCTATGTGACAAGTGGCATGTTGGTAATAGAAAATGAACTATTGTTGCACATTTGGACCGGACTACTACAGGGGCATCAGCTGCCTGCCAATCAGTTCTTTCATTATCATGGACCCCAGCATGTCCCGGACAATAGATCCTTGTAGTTCTGTGAAACCTGGAGGTCAGCAGATAGTCCTTCCCCTCATGCTGCAACCATCCGTTTAGGACCAATAGAAGCATGGATTGTGAGTCTATCACAATGACTGCCTTTGCTATGGTCCCAGAGAACCACTTCAGAGCTGCAGTGACTGCCCCCAACATCATTTTCATTTTGGAAGAAGTCGTTGATTATTCTCCACTCTACTTGGTGATGACCCTGTCTCTCACAGAGAAGCTCTATCCTGATTTTTTGCCATGCAGCATAGACCCATCATTGAACACGGTAACATCGTCTTCTCTCCAGTTATTAGCAATGAGTTGCTTAATCTCAATGTCGACTCTCCCAGGGACCAACTTCTTGCATTTCCTGTCAAGGATGATGATTACTTTCTGGAAGTCAGTCATGCGCTATCTAGAGTTGACCTAATCCTCTCCCTTGACTGTCTTTCGCTGAGGGGATCAGAAAAGTAGCATTTTTCTACTTGTGCCATCCTTGACATCATCTCGTAAATCCTGTGCTGTTGATGTCAGCAGCGTTTTCATGTAGTGGATGTCTCGTCCTCCACTACTTACAATTAGCCTTGACTTTGGCAAGCATGTCTAGATTTTATTCACCTGAGTCCCAGTATATGTCTTATTGTCGCAAAAAGGGCTTCTTTAACTAATGCACCCTAAATGATGTACATATTCATTCTGGATATATATTCCAGTCAATCACATTGTGGTGGTGACAGCGTGAGGATTCCAAGGCCATAACCGACTAGCGCTAAGACCAACTGATGATGCAGAAGAGCCAGTCGACTCTATTCCAGGTTCACAGCGGCTGTTGATTTCAGCGTTGCCATACCTCATTTGCATCTATGAAGTTCGCTCCTTATGGTGCCTGTACAAACAGTCTGCAATCAAAGGTCACCCCGAGATACAGTATTTAATTCTGTTGCATTTTCTATGTTATGTCCCTGGAAGATGATGATGGGGAGATCAGCCAACACTATGTGATTATTTAAAGTGCTGACCTCTTGCGGGTTGTCTTTTGAGCTAGATTCATCATTCAACTAAGCAATTGCTTGCATCGTTTCGTGAATGCTTGTTTCTCCTGCCTATCTGGGTCTGTCTTATATATGAGGATAGCGTCTACAAATGTTAATGTCCTTCCTGGACCATTATATTGAATCCTTGTCACCCTAGTAGTGTAGATGTGAAATAGCACAGGTGAAAGAGGATATCTCTGAAGCAAACTTGGACATACATATATGGGTTCAGACGTCCATGATCCCAATAGAAGGGGGACTTTTCTCTCCAACAGAGCAGCTGCGGCCCAGTTCACAAGCCATGTATCCCAGGCCGTATAACAGATTGATATTGCAGTCTATCAAGGACTTTCGAAGTCCACTTTTTAGTAAGTATCCTCCAGGTGGATGGCCCCAAGCGTAAACAGTTAACTGACAACAAAACATGGGCCTACCTAAATTAATTTATGTTTACAATAGGACAAATGATAAGTAATCTGAAGATCACTCAACCTTCTTCCTCCAAAAAAAAAGACAAAATAACCTTAAACTTTGCTAGTCTGAATGCAGCTATAATTTTCCCCAATAGTCTAAAAGGCTCTAAATAATTACAATGCGTGCTCAGCTTACAGTTTTGTGGACAACACACTCAGAGTTTATAAGACCTGATCGCCGTTTCCTCAAAAAAAGTTATTTGGTCATATAAGACCCGATCACCAGTGGCTCTTTGTGAGTGATCGGGTCATACAAGACCAGATCATCGGAGTAAGTAAATAAAATAGATCATTGCCGCACAGGTTAAACACAACTGAGTGCATGTTTTATTTGAGTTTGCCTAGGAGCATGTGCACAGTGCTCTTTTTTTATGATGCGCACTTATTTTTTTCCATGAATTTAGTTATCTTTCATCCATTCACTTTCTTCCACAAGTATATGTATCTTTCATGTCCAAATAGCTAAACAAATATAACAGTACCATTTTGCATTTCAAATGACAATACAGTATCAGAAAGTAAGTTTACAGTTTTATCTGAAAACTGCAAGAATACACTCCTGTGAGTAACATTTAGCTCAAAGTCGTTTTGTGTTACATAACATTTTAGCTTACTCTTCTCCATCACGTGTTTACAGTAAAAAAAATAGCACAGTGCAACACTCTTGTCAAAACATCTAATAATTTATTTAATATACAACTGTAGTGATTGTGAGTTTTTCACATAAAATTTTGTGATTGTGAATCACACGTGTGTTGCAGCAAAGCATCAAACAAAATGTAAAATTGGGAATCCTGACTTCAAATTTCCTGTTTTCCAACATTTCGTAGGCAAAATAGTTACTGCAACTCAGGAGGCAAGCATTCATGCCCTCCTCGAACCTTGGAAATGCCTGTAAACAAGAAATTTGGTTTAGGATTTCACTTCTCATTGAACAGCATACAGAAAGCACTATTTTAGTTTGTACCAATACATTTTATCAGCTCCGCATATTTTTATCACTGAAAGCTGCAATGCCCAAAAATATAGAATACTATACTGTTGGGCCCAGTGACTTTAGATGGTTTGAAAATGAGTTTGCATTACTTAGACCAATGAGCACCTTGTTGTGCTACTCTTTGAGTGTGTGAAATACTGTAGCCATTTGGCACATTCCCTGCAAAAATGGCAAGAGTGTTTTGTGATGTAGATTATTCTTCATCAGGGGTGGATCAAGAAGGGAGGAGTATGACCCTGGATCCTCTTACATTCATTTTAACCCTCTAGTGCCCACTGGTCCATATTTGGCAACCCAACTTCAAGGGTCCCGTATGGAGTGGTCCAAATATGGCACGGATGTTTCAGTGTGCGGAGGTCCAAGTTTGACCCAAAATTTTTCACGCATTAAATATTGACATTGTTCAAAATCAATGTTTTATATGTATTTTGGGGGGCATTTAAAGTGGATATGTGAATTTTCAGAATTATCCTACCAGTATTTCTATGCCTGGGCACTAGAGGGTTAAATGCCATGGAATGGCTTCATGATTTGTGTTTCCTAAAAGCCATTCTTTAAATTATGATACAGATTTTCACTTAATAATTGTAAGTGACCCCAATTTGCTCGTTTTGCTTCCTTTTTAAACACTTTGGCACCAGACACTCTTAAATTCATATAAGCCATGGAATGGCTTTTTGATGTCCTATCTAATGATAAACAAATTATGATACAAATTGTGTCGTAATTTCTGCCAGAAATAGGCCTAGTTGCTCCCTTCTGTTGTTGTGAAAATTTTACAAAGGAGTATGGCCCCCCCCCCCCCCC
>JAWQUT010000722.1:213416-239199 GCA_033807755.1 Ellobium chinense
GGTGTCCTCAGGGTATGCTTACACTTTTGGCAGTTATGCACTTATTCTCGGCATGCATTTCACATTCCCCCTGATGATAACATTCATTTTTCTATCCCTGGTCCTAACTTGCTCATGAATGTAGTGCCATTGGTGACGTAGTTTACAGACATTTACATTAACTCTAAAAATTGGTTTTGAGATAAGAGCATAAGACCATAACAGATAAGTTATAAATATGTGCACCACTCTTAAGGGCACGTGCAGCACAACTAGGTGATTTTCATTAATAAAGGGAACTTTGTCATTTTGGGGTGAATAATGGGTCACGTAGGGCCAAGAAGGAAGATAAACAGGGGTTTTTCGCAATTTCCTCCCTCCTTCCTTCGATCTGGAGAACAATAGATGGTAGGATGCTGTTTTTTTTCCATTTGAAAGATCACTTTATTTAAAATAGAACGTCACGGGGGGGTTTTTATTTCTTGGATAATTTTTTTTAAATGTCATAAAAAAAACATTGAAAATTTTTTGAATTTTCAACTTTAAAAATTAAAAAAAAAACAAAAACACAACATATCGAAAAATGCCCATGACATTCTCAAAACGGGGGCTTGGAGACATGTTATGCAAAATTTTAGGTAAATTGGACCAGAAAACAAGTCAGATCGAAGGGATAGAGTGATGAAAAGTGTGATTTTGAGATAATTGACGACAAAGATTACCTGACAGATGCATTTGAGAAAGGATGATCATTTCCTTTTGCATCAAAATAAACTTTTTTGAGACAGGTATCATGAACATAACTTCAGGATTCGATAAAGAACATGTCGCTGTTTAAGAAACGGCCTTAAACTCATTTTACACAATTTTACCTCTAAAGGGTGCCGCACTTGCCCTTAAACCATGGAGGATAAACAATAAAGTGAAAAAGCTTGGCTCCTTTTTGTGGTGGTGCATTAGATAACTTTGTCAGTATTTGGTGGATATTTACTACGAGTTAGTAAATGGTCAGAAGCTGTAGATGATACTTCCGGTGGCAGATTGGTTGGTTTATATAACATGTTCTAACGTAGGCTTCCTACTTGTGCTGAAACATCATTTATTTCATATACTGTATAGTATGATTTCATATACTGTTGTATATTTTTAAGAAGCAATTTTCACTCTACAGCGTTTTTCTGTCATTGGGTCAGGTTAAAACTTCATCTCTCTAGAGAACCCCATCAGGAGCCATTAAAATATCTTTGCTGAGACAGCTGACACTTTTGAGAAGCAGATAATTTTTAAGCATGCTACAATACCTATGCATAAATTTGAGAAATCTACATGTTGTAATTCTGGGTCCCATAGTTTGTAATTCTGGGTCCCATTGTAATTCTGGGTCCCATAATGAAGGTAAACAATTTTTTATGCCTTCCTTTTCAAAGTTGTGTTGAAAGCATATTGTAATCAAATTGAAATTCATGAATGTGGATCTGCACAATGAAGATTCAAACTGCAGTTGTGTAAATTGCAATGAGCTTTACGTCAATATATGTGTGTTTTGAGATGACAGGCAATGCACTAGAAAGAAATCATGGAGACTTCTTGTTAATAGAACCCTTCAGAGAAAGACTTGCTTTTCAAGAATAATAAACACATACTGATATTTGCACATATGCACATATTTGTATACATACACATTTCTGACACGTCTTCAAAAACCTATTAAAATGCCAGTGTCAGAATTTTTTCTGCTTTTTTTTTTATTTAAGACCGTCACATTTTGCAATACATTAAGCACTTGCATCAGTCTTGATTTGTCACTGTTGGAAGGAACTTTAATTTCATGTTTAAAGAAAGCAATAAATTAAAAAAGCAGCAAAGTATTAACATCAAAAATCAAGAGCCCTTATTAATACTATTGCATCAGTTTGAAAATAAACAACAACCAAACTCCCACATCTCTCATGGAACACTATAAAATTATAAAAACCAGCAAGTGTGGGCTGACAGCAACCATTGAAGTTTATGTTTGAGAAGTCTTAAACTGGAATTTTATGTTTTGAAGTAAAAGTGACACTGGAATACTATATTGCCATTCTACAAGAGTTTATTTTGAAAATATGGTATTGTTTTTAGCATGGAACATGATACTGTATTTGTGTTACTGAAATGTAAACAGTCATTTTGTTTTATAGAGACATGTGAGATGACACTTCATGAATAAAAAATCCTACATGCATTATTAATTAGTCCTATCAAATTGAAAATGTCTTGCTTCAAGAGAGAAATGAGGTTAGAAAAATGAGTTAGGCACTAACAGATGGCCATGTCTCTAAATAGCAGTGTCTTATCTCAGAGGATGGATATACTGCTTTAGTAGCCTACAAACCTGAGCAAAAAATTTGTTGTCACTTGATCATATCTTATGAAGTCAAGAGAGGGGTTAGACTTCACAGATGTGCCCAGACATGATCAAAGAGTCTGAATCAGAAGGGACACATAAAGAAATCGTAGGAGTGCTGGAGGTCTTTAAGTCATACTACAGCATGTTCCACCAGGATAAGCGATTCTTTGCAGAGGTCTGGCAGACCATGAAACGTGTGTTTTTCTAGCTGTGACAAGCCAGCTCGTGATGGCAAAGCATGCTAGCATCACTTATTGTCCATGAGAGCTATTTGTAGCTGTACTTACTGCATACAAACAAGATTTGTTAAGATGAACATTGAAAAGTGGATGGATATGTCAAGTTTATGTGCTATTTAAGTCCACCTTACTGAGCCAAAGAGAGGAGGAGTGGGATAACATGTGAGAAACAATGTTCTGCTGTAAATTTCAGTAGTTAGCTCCCAGTTCATAAGCATAATTATTTTATGGAATGAGGTGTAAATTGTTTTTAATTACAGTCAGTGGTATTGCACTTTTACGAAGTCACTGCCATGTTGAAAAAATTTTGATGAGTGGGCTTCAAGAACATGTAGTTTTACAGTCATATAAACCAAAATTTTAACTTTACTTTGAAGCATCAGAAACCACAATAATACTAGAAAATTTATAATGTCATGCAAACAAGGCCTGACACACAACTAAAAGTAAAACCAACAGTTATAGTAATTGCTCACCATTGACAGTACATTCTTGGGGATCATGGCTAACAAACTAGACAGCCCAGTCTTGTCTTCGGTTTTAAATAAAATAGCCTATTTACCAGCCGATAGTAATATTTACTTGTTCAATATCAACACTAGCATCTTATAAAAACCATTCAAAAATGTGCTGGCAATACAAAGCTAATAAAGCATATTCCTGCATGAAAGCATTATAGTAAGATTCAAAATACATGAGCCAATGACCTAGCAAATATCTCTGGAAAAGGTGCCCCTATGGAGTGCAAATTTTGCATGGACTCCAGACCCAGTTTGTCTATTGAGAAAATTATTTTTGTGGTTGTGTTGCTGTGGAAATAAAGAAAATTTCTTCTTTGAATTATATAAACTATGCGCCTCAGACCAGTGATCGATCATGCCATAGTTTTACAGTACATAAATGACGCCACAACACATCAAATTTTCACGTGTCAGCATGAATGAATGAATGAGTGAGTAGTCTACATTTACACATATTTTCCCACATTGCTTCATCGGGTTTTCCCACTTTCACTTTATTTTGTTTCTCAACAAACCTTTTAGAATTAGAGCGTGTTACCTGCCGTTATTACTTTATACATGGATAGTTGGTAACGTTACTGATACTTGCGTCTGTAGACAGATCAGTAACCTATTTGGCAGGGATTATTTAAGCTTCACGATTCTCTCACACACAACTGCTTCCCCCACTCCCTTGTTTTTTAAAAACCTTTAATTTTTACCTTATCCGGGGGTCTTTGTCGTGTAATGAAGGCTATGTACGTCAACACGGACGATATGTAAGATGCACCATATTTTATCGCTTTTAAATGCAGGGCATGCAAAGGTTTGCCACACTTCCTTCCGTATCAAAATGCCGCGAAGTCATTCCGACAATTTGAAGGCAATCACTTTAAAAGTTCTCAAATGTAATGTAAGGGAGTCAAGAAAAGGAACTTTACTAGAATCTCTAGACAATCCAGTAAAACGGACAAGTGTGAAGACAATCCGTCAATGGAGAGATGAGGGTAATACTATAGGTGAAGGTAAGGATGGTGATAAAAGGAAAGGAAGAAAGAGGCTACTGGACAAATTTGATCTTGATGTCATTGAACGCAACAACAAGAAACTCTTTGATGAGAAGGAGTATGTTACAATTAGGTGGCTGCAGGCAAGACTTGAGGTCCAAGCTGAGTTATTTGTGAAGAAATCTACACTCCTCAGGGCTGTAAAGAAGCTTGACTTTCGCTTCAAGAGAGCAGCTAAAGGCCGTAGGGTTCTTAGAGAGCGCAAAGACCTTGTTACATCTAGATGTAAATATCTGAGGTAAGAGGACTTATGGGTTAAAGGATGTCGAATGTGGTTTATAAGTGTTCTCTTCAGACAATGAATGCCCCAGTACATCTAACTACTCTGTATCCTGATCAACTCAGAGGGAACAGTGTGGCATCAATGGTAAACATTTGTGGCCAGATATCCATCATAACTGATAAGCTGAAAAAAATGTGACAGTTTTGTCTAGGTGTGGTACTAGCCTTACACAACCCCCATCTGAGACAGTAAGACAAAACAAAGTAATATGTCTTATTTTGTCTTGTTTTTCTTCATAGACTGCTTGCAGAGATGAGGAGCCGGGGATACAAAATCTTATTCCTCGATGAGAGGTCAATCATGAGCCATCAAAGGAGTGGACATCAGAAGACAATAGCCTTGGCCGACAAACACTGTTTGGTAAAGGGAAGCGCATTGTAGTGCTTCACGCATGAGGAGAGAGCACAGACTTCACCGATGGCTGTAGCTTGGTATTCATCTCCGCTTATCTCGATGGCCGTGAGCGAGATGAATGCCGCCATCTCTACCGAATGGCTCGAAAACAGTTTGCTCCCATCTCTGCAAGAACCCACTTGCATTGTGATGGACAATGCAAGGTACCACTCAGTCTTGCAAGAGGGTTCTAGGATCCCTACATCATCCAGCCGGAAACAAGACATGCAGGCCTGGCTAGATGGTCAAAGCATTGCCTATAGCGCAGATACACAAGAAACCCGAGCTATACCAATTGGTCAAACAGTTTAAACCAGAGATGCTGTTGACACCACCATCTGTCAGCATGGTCATGAAATATTGCGGCTGCCTCCCTGCCACTGCGAAACCCGATTGAGCTCATCTGGAGGCAAATTAACAGAGAGGTTGCCAGCAATAACAAGGATTTCACGCTGAAATCAACCATTCAGATGACTGAGGCAGCCATATGGAAGATAAGCACCAAGGAGTAGCAAAATGCTGCCAGACACGTGAAGATGGTGGAGGACACATTATAATCATGGGATCAGGCCTCCCTACTGTCCTGTAACATCCTCGTCGTCATCATCATCGTCGTCTGAAATGGATGAATAAACTTCACCCCCTCCGCCAGTGATATAATTAAAACATCACTTTTTCTGTGTCTATGTGTGGCTCATTTGTCTTGTTGTTGAATTTGTTAATTGTTGATCTAAGTATCTGATTGGTTTTCTATTTCATATGAATTTCACATATTTTAAACGCCCATGTTATCTAAGACAGTTGATGGGCCATGCTGATATGGTTATTTCTCCAATCTTTCTGTAGTTTGCCCCTTGCAATGTGACCCTAGTCATGTAAATATACCTCTCTAAAATCATTTCTTCTCGAACACATTTCCATCCCTGTCCTCACTTTAAACATAAATGATGTTTCCTTCCCAAAAAGTCTCGTCAATATAATACCTAGATAGCATCCAACTTTTGATTTTTCAAAAATTATTATTATTTACAGAAATGGCGGTAAAAAGTGTTACACCATAATACTGCAATAAACTGCTTTTCTTATCAGTTTAAAGTTGAGGACGAACACGTTGGTACGATTAAGGTCATATTCTGCTATACAAAGGCAAGATAGATAGACAAGCATAGTTAAAGGATAGGACAGAACGAGAATGATATTAACTGAACCTGTCAACCACCGGCAAGATTCCAACACACTCAGGCTCTATTTATGTTATTGATGGTTTATCATCGACAACACAGTACTGAGAAAGCACTACATTTCTGACCAATTGCTCAAACACAACAATCAAAACATACACTGTATCATACCCTTATTCTTAGCATTTGGTGGTGTGTACATTATGGGGGATTTCCCTCATGGAGCACGACATGAACCTCGTTTTTCTTTATCCGGCTGTAGTACGCATATACGTCTATTTCCGTCGAGGTACTCTCGAACTGGTCATGGTATGCTTGTTATCATGTGTTATCGATTTTTATATGCTTTTTTGAAGAAAAATTCTCTATTTTGCTGTCGATGTTTTTCAAAGATATGAAATGGAATAGACAAAATGAGTTAGGAAGTTATGCAAAATGTAAGGTTCAGAGGTGCTCACGTTTCAGAGATATTATCAAAAACATTGGCTCATATATTTTGGATCGCACTATAGTGTGTCTAGCCTGGCAGAAAAAAATTAAAGCCAGGGAAGGCAGCAGCTGTGAACATTGGTGAATTTAAGATGTGCTCTGTGAATAGGCTGTGGTGAACCACTGTACACAAAAAATAATAAAATACACAAGTTAATATATGCATGGATTAAAAGTCGATCAGAAGTATAGATATGGTCCTCGAAATCAAAAAAAAAACCAAACAAACCACATACACTAAAAATAAGATATGCAAATGAAAGACCAGTAAACATGAATGGAAACTATTTAACTTGTGAAAAGAAGCATTATAAGATGATAACATAAGGATTTACTCACAGCAGGCATTGGGAAATGAGGTCATGAGAATATAGGTAAAGAAAAAAAAATTATATTCATTTATCTCATTTCAAGAAAACATGTCAAACAAAATAATAATAATACAACTGAGCATGGATAACTCCAATATTTTGGGATCACCTCATCTTGCCGAGTTTATTGACTTTTGAGGAATATCAGAAGCACTAGTAGTGAGAAATAAATTCAGGTCTGAAAGGTTTGTTCGAGGAAACTGTGATTTTGACATCATGTAATGGGGAAAGGGGCACTATCAAAGGATAACATAAGGATTTATTCACAGCAACCATTGGGAAAGGAGGACAAGAGAATACAGGTAAAGAAAAAAAATTATATTCATTTATCTCATTTCAAGAAAACATGTCAAACATAATAATACAACTGAACATGGATAACTCAAATTATTTGGAATCACCTCATCCTGTTGAGTTGGTAAAATTTTGAGAAATATCAGAAGCACTAGTAGAGAGAAAATAAATTCAGGTTGGAAAGATTTGTTTGAGAGAACTGTGATTTTGACTTCATATGAATAGAGACAACTTATCTTCTGAAAAGGGACATTATAAGGGGATAACATAAGGATTTACTCACAGCAACCATTGGGAAAGGAGGTCGTGAGAATATAGGTAAAGATTAAGAACAAAATATAAATATTATTTCATTTCAAGAAAACGTCAAAATATAATAATAATAATAATAATAATACAACTGAGCACGGATAACTCGAATTTTTTGCGATCACCTCCTTGTCAACTTCGTTGAATTTTGAGGCATATAGTGGAACCCGCTTAAGCGGGACACGCGTGAGCGGGACGTCCGCTTAAGTGAAACGAATGTCTTGGGAGCGGAATTTTTACTATTTAAATCAATACATGTGAGCGGAACGGCAACCCGCTTAAGCGAGACGACTTGGAGCCAGATTGCCGTAATATACACGCTGTTTTTGACAGGAATGCCGCAAATTGTCACTACCGTACTGTGTCTCATCACTTGAAAACCTGAGAGCTACAAAGAAGCTTGTACCGACGGCCCTGATTACCCCCCTTACGTTACGTGAAAAGTGATTGACACTACCTCCCCATAACCTTCTGTCAGGCAGTTGACCCTTCGGCGCACGCATGGACGAATCAGATCGGACATCCTAGCCGCTGGTCATTTAACCCGCGCAAGCATCAACGGATCAAGATTAAGTAAGCCCCGCCCCCTGTCAGCCACACTTTATCCTTTCCACAGCTTAGGCAGTGATTGACACTTACGAGCCTTACCTGCGCTATTGCACAACACTCAGCCAGGGTGTCATTCACATAGTCATGACCATCATTCGTGTTGCGTAAAAGACTTTTTGACACACGCCGCTCGCGTGGCGCTCTGGCCAGATATGGAGCGAGAAGTGTGACGCTTATCTTTGCCGGTGTTTACGATCATGTAAATTTGATCCCAAATTATTTTTGATCACTTGAATGGGGGCCGGCGAACATCTCGACTTCAGAGATGTTAGACCTTTCATATTCTCTCAAGTTTTTTTTTAACGTATTATTTCTATCCCTCAGAAGTAGACATGTCCCGGTCTTTAAAAGAAATTGTTTTTTAATTTTCAAAGGAGAGTGGTGAGAGGGATTAGGTGCTTCTTTGAAGCCAACCAAAAATTCCGTTCCTCGCAAAGAATGACTAATAATATGCTCTGCAAGTCTACTGAAAATGCAGATAGACTGCAATAAGTATATTTTAAACAGTACAGATACAATTAAAATCTGAGTCCGTTGTCAGACCTCACTAGCAACAAGTAATGATATCTTTTAGCTTAAATGAAACGCACAAACTAGCTAAGAAATCACTTCATAATGGATAGTCCGCCTAAGCGGGACGCCCGCTTAAGGGGGACGATTCGTCGGGAACGGAGCCGTCCCGCTTAAGCGGATTCCACTGTACTGTTAAACCTTTTTATGTTGCCAACTCAAGGATGTTGGCGGTATAAAGGGGTTTCTACAAATCAATATAAATTTGTTGTATTAAAACTCTGTAAACCAAGGTATCATGTATGTTCATCCTTTTAAGCACTAATTCGATGTGACAGGAACATCTAGGCTCCAACCAAGGATCCCTTTAAAAGGAGGGGTTAATGTGAGGGATGGGCCCTTGGCGGTCTGTGTTAGGTAAGGGATATGTGTGCAGGCGGTATCGAATCACAATCTATTAAATGCACCTTTTCTCTGCCCAATCACAACTACTTCAGGGTCAACACCAGCACTTTCCCCACTGATTGTGTGATAACAAATGCCAAACCGTCTTATTAGGCAAGCCAGCCACCCGTTCTAAGAGTAGAAGAGTGAGCCAATACTGAGTTGAGTATGAACTCCATGGCTTTGTTTCTCACAATATCTTGAGTGACCGGAATATTTTTGGCAATGCCAACATAAACCACAGAAAAAGAGCCTTTTCCATTGAATCGTGTTTTGGAGGTCTCATTTTCTTATTCTCCGATAAAATTGATAAACAGATAAAATTATTTTCTGATAAAATTGAAGATAACTTCAAGTTAAGCTACAATGGTAACTCTTGTCACCTGCAAGGATGACTCGATTCCGACAGTTCTGCCGTCAACCACTTACCAGCCTTGAGCAAAACATCGTGAACAGTTCTTTTCTTAACCGGTTTCTTCCAAGCTGTTGCTAAATCATTAGCAATATCTTGCTGAGATTTTAAGGGCCAGTGGCCGTATGTATAATCCATACGTTAGTTAACGCAATGCGGTAACTATGGGAAATTCCCAAAACATCACTGTGGTTAACACAATACGTTAATTAACGCATGGATTATGCATATGGCCACAGGTGTTTGAAATGATGCATATGTCCCGGTTTTTCCTCACAGTAAGCGACAAACACAAGTGTTTACTTCCAGCCCCAGAAATTACGCCAAGGATAGACCGTGCCTTGTTGTGCGCTAACTGCCTCAAAATAGCAGCCAGTCGCACGCCTTAGTACAGTTGGCCTATGGGGTCCACAACTAGCTGCGCTCAAATGTCAGCACTAACAGTTGTGTAGAACCACATTTAGCCAGATGTAGGCGCTGCAGTTCTCAATGTTTTGCTTTTTGGGCATTGGCAGTATAACGGGGTGTTTTTTTTTACAATGATTAGATCTAATGAAAGAATGGGAATGGCCAAGTGTTGGCGGATGGCAGAAAGCAGGGGCAATATGGCGGTATAACGAGGTTATTTTCCACTATTTTTAAAATACACTGGATCAGTTCAGAGATAAAATGTAGGCAGTATGCGGGGTTGGCGATATAATGGGGGGGGGGGNGGGGGGGAGAAGAGGAGGGGGTATAATGAGGTTTGACTGTATATGAAGCACTAATAAAGAGAAATAAATTTGGGTCTGAAAGGTTTGTCCTCCAGAACTGATTTTGGCTTACATGTGTTTGAGGTATTTGTGCTCAGTCGTAAATAACAGCTGTGTAGATCTCAATCCTATAGATCTTTAGGCTCAGCACTTGGCATAAAAAATACAGACTTTTATCTTTCATATATAAACCTGTACAGTAATAATATTCTTCATTCTGATGTTCTCCGACTAAAAGAACTAGGTTTGGGTTTTTTTAGAAGACTGACTAGGGCAATCGCTCTAGGGGACTATAAATACCACCAAATACCCCAACCAACCGTCAAAAGCACCTGCAGCAGGCCGATAAAATCGAAGATAACTTCAAGCTAAGTTACAATGGTAACTCTTGTCACATGCAAGGATCAGAGGACAATCAGGATACTGGTTGTTGAGGACTGCATGAAAAGGTAAATGTTAATATCTTCAGATCTTTCCACCATAAAACTCGCAAATGGGAATTATTTCTAACAGCCACTCAAGTACCTGACGAGGATGACTGCACTGTGAGGTAAACAAAAAATGTTAAGTATGTTCAGGGTCTTATCTTGATAAAACAGAGAACTGATAGTTTGGCATAATGTTTTTCCTTATAAAACCTGCATTTCTATATTAGGGAATAAACAAGTTTCCACATAAATATTGCAAAGGCCGCTGGTAACAGGCTATAACAACTGGCACCAGGCCCAGCAACCTATACAGTTAAATGTTTTTTCATGCTCACATCCTGGAGGCAAAATTAATGGGGATTTTGATTTTCAACACATCAGCAGCAGGATTAGCTAGGATCCTAGGAGTGTAACCTAGTTTACGAGACTCCATTGAAAATCTGAATAGATAATAGATTTACGACAGTTTAACTTACATTTATACCTTTCTGCTTGTCTACATTCGTAGATGCTGTTATATAACAGACTCCTTGGCTATAATATGTTTGCTTATTCAAGATCTTTTAAATTTCCCATAATCACCCTGGTGTCTGAAATCAAATGAAAAATATACATCCAGCTTCCCCAGTCTATTCATCAACACAAAACCAATTGGCAAAAGATTATTATAACATCTTTACACAGAAATATAACAATTCATTCTGTGCCAAGACTAGCCATTGCCCTGTAGAGCTTGGGTTTACAGTACAACATTGAAGTGCTTATTCTTGTTTCACTTGATCTATTTTAACTTTTAGCCAATTAATTTGCTGGTGTTAATGATAACGGGCATTACAGGGTAAAAAAAATTGAGTGTAGAGGAACCAGTCTGGCCCAGTTTTAACGACCAAGAGCCCGAGGCTCTGAATACCAAAACCTCACCTGATCACAAAGATCTTTTAAAGAATTGAAACACTTAACACTCAGTGGGGAGGGAAGGAAGGAGTTCATAAAATACCTAGTATGAAGAGGGAGCAGCATTTGTCCTCTTTGTTATGCTGACACTAGATTCCTCTGATGTGGAAAATACAGGCATTCCATACGGTTTAGCTCAGGTTTGCCCTCTAAATTGTAGCTAAAGCATCGCACTGTCTTGGTGCATGATTCAAATGATATGGCATGGCAAACCACAGCAGACTGTTTCTCCTAAAAAATCCTGAACAAACAGTTTACCCCACATCCTAAATAGTCATGCATGATGGTTTATGAGCACTTTCATACAGCCACTCTTCAGTAAATGGACATGTCACACTGCTCCATAAACTGCTGAGGCTAAGCCCAAACTTGCATATTAATGCACTGCTTCCCCTGAAAATCATGAATAAGACTAGTGTAGTGAACTCCAGACATGCTGCTGAGCAACATGATTTCATATAATGGGCTGGGGCCACAGGTCTATCCTCTAGGACTGAAATTTGAACACATAAAACACAAATTGAGTATTCACTTCCATCGCTGTTGCGGTTTTTGTTATAATTAGTCATGGCAACTGCTGTTCTCAACATCGTGGAAAACTGATCAATACTGATGCACACTGTCATGGAAATTTTCACCATAAAGCTGCCTCTATAACATTTCAAAACTCTCATAAGATATTCTTACCAAATATATATATATATATGTTCTCCTAAAAATGTGATTTTCTTTTTATCCATTGATATAAGTCACACTGATATAACAAAGTGACGTTGATATAACAAAGTGATGTTCCTTGCTGTGATGGAAGTAATGCTGTCACCAATGCCTTGCAGAAGGTTTCAACCACCAAAGCTTTATAAACAGGATTTCACAAATTGATATCACTGCAATGTGCTGTTGTTTTGTTATTTTTTTCAAACCCGAACCACTGCCAATTTCAATGACAACTAATCAGTATAGCATAAAACAATCAAAAGTATGCAAGTACAATAAATACAGGCCCTTGGTGAAATATAGCTGGACAGCGCTACAGACCTCTTCCTATCGTTTTCCTGCTGAACCGGAGTCTCCGGGCAATCTACTTTTAGCTGCTTTGTCACAAGTGGTGACTGGCTTTTGTCTTCATGCCTAGGTGAAAGATCAGAAGAGGGTGGCTATCTCTGATGTATTAGGCACAACTTGCAGAAGTTTGTTCAACCATGTAGTGGAACACACATTGTGCTTGAAGTACTTGCACTTCAGATTCTAGGAAGAAGCATCGGCCAGAGATGGAATGTTTTCTTCCCTTTCTAAACTCTAAGAATTTTACAAAATGCGACTACTGAGCAATCAAGAACTTTTTGGTACTGATCCTACTAATCAATAGAGCCACTGCATTTTCCTGTTTTTCACACACACCTAACAAATTTTAATGTAACATGGGATTCGAACTTGGAAGGAATGTTTGTTGTGGCACAAACTATCTGGAGTGTCACTTGATGCAATAGAATGCATCAGCAACATTTTGTGCCTTCAATGTCAGCACAAACTGTCACCAATGATGATGTTGCTACAACAGATCATGTGTGTTTGAGGTCAGACAGAGTGACAGATACTGACAGGTCCTGACAGACCCTAACAGACTGATGGACCTTGACAGACTGGCAAACATTTTCAGACCATAACGGACTGACAGATCCTCATAGATCATGCCAGACGCAAACAGACAACCCCTCTCCCCCAGTGCTGACAGACCCCGACGGAGCCTGACAACAGATTCTGTCAAACTCCAAAAGACCCCTGCCATCAGATCCTGTCAAATCTGAAAAAGAGAGAAAAAGAGAGAGAAAGAAGAAGAGAAAAAGAGAGAAAGAAAGAAAGAAAAAGAGAAAAAAAGAGAAAAAGAGAAATTCTCCATATAAAGGATGGCCTTCGTGCATGACTTTTTAAATATTACTGAGGTATACTTAACATTCAGGTCCATCTCATTTATGAAATGATAAAATAATGAGTCCCTGCATGTGAACATCTCATAATATAAACAAGGTATTCTTATAAAATGATTACTTAATATTGAGGTTCCACTAAATTGCATGGATGGAGTAGAGGTTTCATGTCAGAGGGAAGCATGGGTCCCAGCCTCTGATACAAGGATTGCATACAGAGACTGTTCTTCCACTCACCAAGCAAAGATGCCAACTCACATAGTAATGGACCTATGGATTACATTAATTTCCTGGAAATAGCCTACAGAAGAACAGTTTCTTGACCTAGATAATCACAACAATACAGCCCCAGGGACATCATTTTGTGTACATTCCACACTAAGCCAATCACTAGTCTTGCCCACTCTTTTGCCCCAAAGTACACTTTGACCTCTAACCCACCCAAGTGCATCTCAGTTGAATACACAGGCAGCTACTGGACTTAGTATGTGTCAGGTTCTGCGGGTAAGATCCAAAAGGCTATAATATTTGCGGTACGGTATCAGAATTAAAACCTGAATTTTTATGTTGCACAGAAGATCATTCTTTTCTGACACTGTACAGGCCAGTGACAACATTAATTATTTATTGCCTTGTTACAGTTCTAAACATTTATACTTTTTTAACTTCAACAAGGGATGCATCATCCTCAAACAGTGCAATATAAATAACCTACATGACTTGCCAGTTATTTGTCAGCAAAACAAACAAAAAAAAAACAATCAAATTATCTTTGGACTAGCAGTGTTTTAAAATCAGTAAAAACATTAGAAATTGTACAATAGAAATCCGTTATCATGTGATGGTCAGGACTTTCCAAATATGGCCGCTATAGCCATATGCCCTGGTTTCTGAATAAGGATTCTTAGCCACGGAAAGGAATCTCACTGAGATTATGCTGGCTTTCTTTTTCAGCTACAAAAAATAGGCCACTTGTGAAAAAGCTCAAAACAGTCTGCTCTTGCAAGGTTGTTGTGGTCAAATGGTTTACTGCACCAACAAAGCTAGCCTCTGACATTTCTTGGTGAATGACCTGCTGCTGACACTTAGGACAGTCTATACAGAAAGACTAGGGCCTTGGATTCTTTTTACAATAAACAGAAGGCTAAGATTAAGATGCATGGTAAAATAAATTCTTGTGGCACAGTATCATTCGCTGGTCTACAGCACCGCTGCACTTGCATTTTGTTTGTTTGTTGTACTTTCATTATTCATGTGTCATCGCTAACAAGCAACATAGAACGGCTGATGGGCTAGATGGTCCATGTACAATTTCATGAGTATGCCATCGCCTCTGAAAAATACTGAGTGAGGACTGTCATAGGCAACAGTTCCAAACTCAAGATCTTATTTGTCTGTCAGTTTTTCCATGCTGTGAAGTCAAAGAGCAAGGCACAAATAAATTATTATTTCAGATTGGTTCCACAGATGCATTAGCTGTCAAACCACAGGAAAGTAAAGTCTTTTGGATGAGGCAGTTATGCTATAACAGCCACATTTATGGCAATTTTAACAAGAACAAAGAAGAGAGAGGAAAAGGGACTTAGAATTCCATTGTTCAAATCGTGTTCTACTGTAACCATGTCCATTATAAATGGATTCCACTGTGCTTACAATAATTAACAATTTTCTGATGATAGGACCATGCACAGCGAATGTCATCATACAACTTCCGGGTCACACGGAGATACAGCAATTTTATGCTCACTTTTCTGGCGCTACCCTTTAATACAACAGAAATGTCCTTAGGCTCCTATGAAAAGAAAACCTCATGTCTACTATTCTGTTGAAACCTCCTTTGCCAAACAGAAGATGGAAATTTGAAGTACGTTGGTGGTGATAAATGTAATGAAACACACATCAAGACATTAAATTATGAGTCTCTGTCTTTCAAATCTCTAAATACTTCCAACAGAGTGTTGACTCCAAGAAGAAATCCATGATCTGGACCACAGTGTCTAACTGTGTCTCCTATGAAGCCATCATATGTAGCATGTGCAAAATCAACTATTCGGACATCAACTGAATTATGTGAGTGTTTTGAGCGTGATTTGCTTCCAGACGCATTTGATGTATCATGCCGTGGTAAAAATGAGCTGCTGTGGCATTTGCGTTGATTTTCAACTGTACAAAGCTGCTGAGTATCTCCAGTATGGCAACGAGACTGAATGGGCAAGCTGCTGGAACAGTGACACATTGGGCTGGTATTGATATTCTCCATGTTTGGAGTAGCTCTCTCTAAATCCTCACTGCCTGACCCTTCACTATCACCATCATTTTCCATGTCAATGTCTTTCTCCAGCTGAGATTCCACTGGGCTGCGAGAGAGATTTCTTTCATCTAGTGTTGGTAACTCTTCATGCTGTTCCTCCACATCTTCAACACGCCCATTATAAATGATGAGCAATGAACAGGAATAGAATCTGTACCCTTCCAGCTGCTCAACCACATTTTTCAAGTTTGTGAGTTGCAATAGAATTGGTTCTACTAAGTCAGAGCGAAGATCTTGACCACTGAAGAGGAAGCCGACAAGCTGTGATTTCAATTCATCATCACTAAGTTGTCGTCCAAACATTTTGTCTTGGGTCTCATAGTCACCAGTTAAAACATTGTATCGCTGGTGATGAAAGACAGTACATAAGTAAGACATATTATTTAAAAAAAAACAACAAGAAAACATCACTGGGAATGCGCATCTGTCTTTAAACAAAATATTTGTTTTTAAAATACTAGAATAAAGTTCAACACGTCTAAATCATCATAAGCATTCATGTAAGGCTATAAATGCACAACTTTGTGGTGTAATTATGACCTATTAAATTTTAGAAGAAGTATATCCTCCCTGGCAAATTTTGTTTCGCCAGAATTATCTGCATCATTATTGGTGTTAATATTCATTATTAGAGCATTGTCAGCACTATTACATGTATTTTAATTAACTGTCTCTTGCAGTCCCTGTGACAAGTCTTACTGGATGCAGTTTCCTTGCACACTTCTTCATTTTCTTTTTCAAAAGTGCCTGTGACCTGCAAGGATGGGTCACTGATATTTGTGACTCATTTCAATCATACATCCGCAAGGCTAAACCAGAATGTGTATCTATAAAAAAGTTTCACTGTGTGGTTGTCACATAATTACAAATTAGATCACACTATCCTTCTCTTTAAATCACATGAATACATGCACATGACCGAAAATCTAAAAACTTTTTTTTCATTCACACTTCAGGAGTTTTCTCATCACAAATTTTCCTGTATTTTCATAATCCAGGCCTTCTGTGCCTAGTCTCATTGATCACTTGCCACTCACCTTCATTCCACAGAGTCTAACACCAAGAGAAGCTGATGTTGTGGTTTTGCATTTGTTGACTTGATATGCTACTTTCTCTGCTGGTGCATCATCTCCATGCTGTCGTACTCCCATCTTGAGATCAAGGATACAGGGATGAGAGTACCTGGCAATCAAATCTTCCAGAAGCATGAAATCTTGTGAGAGAGTTAAGAAACACATCGGGAGCTATGTGAGCCATCATCCTGAACTTACTTGCTAACTAATTGCGGAAGCCTGCTTTAGCACAAATTATCATGATCTGGTTGCTCCTTACACTGTTTCTAAGAGTATGTATTCAGTATTTGTCTTGGGGTTCAGAAATGAACACAGCTAATGAGAAGAAACACATTTACAACAAATTCAAGACAGACACAGTATAACGAATGTTCTAGTGGTCAGTCCCTTGAAAACGCACAACGTACAATGTAGCTATAAGTGTCAAAGATATGCTCTGGTCAACAGAGAAATTCCATCTAGTGGCGAAAAATATAACTACCACAGTATACAGAACACTACTTAGCTTGAGCAGGCGAAATAATGGGAGATGAGGTCATGGGAAAATAGAAAAAAAAAGTTGTTTCTATGGGGTCAGCCAGTAGGAACTCTAATGTTTGCATTCCTGCCAAATTCACTATTCTGCATCCTTCTGTATATGTCAGTACTCCGCCCAACGACACAGTGAAACCATGAATGCTCCCAATGAAATTACTGTAAAGTACACAGCAGTCTTGTTGTAGCATAGGCTGTCAAACAAAGACGTTCAGTTTTCTTAATGATAAGCCCTTTGGTCAACCAAAGGTATTACATCACCACGTAGAGTGTTCATTACGAGCGTATGTGAGCCTAAAGCCTTAAAGATTATTGGCAAATGCCTAGTGACAGACTCTAACCAAACATCTCTTTGTTACATCTGATTGATATCTGACAGTCTTACATCAGTGAGACAACATGCTTGATATGGTATGATGTTTGCTCCCATCACATGATATGACATCACCGTTAACTAGTACTTCAGTCAGTCCATGCCATTACCAGAACTTATTTGTTAGTATAATATGGACCCGGACTAACAACCAAATTACTAACTTACTGATCAAGCAGGGATTCTTGGAGTCATGCCATGAATAAGTATGTTTTGATCAGACAATTTTAATTATCTCAACATTGATAATATTGTTCCTAATATGTGGCTGCAATCTTAAAGAAAACTATTCCTGAATTTGCTATACTTTAAGTGTATATCAATACAATGAGAAGAATATGATCAAAATTTTCTGAGGAATTGCTAGCTTAATTAATTCATCAACATCTTCTTAACCTTCACCGGCTGTCGTGGGTATTTTATGCCCCAGAGAGGTTTTCAAATTCATATAACTTTTGAACGAAAAGTTATTTCGCCTCCATATTTCATGTATTCCTCAAGTTCAAATTAGCTTTATTTTGATATATTTGGCATTTTTCAAAAGTGAAAAATAAAAGAATAATTGTGTGTTGATTTTCACTACGTCATTAAGGCTGTTGTGGGGCATACAGGTACCCATACTTTTATAGAGAGATTTTTCAGCGTAGAGAGTCGGCCGTCGTGGGACAAGCAGCTGTCCATACCGTTTCTACAGAAATGTAATCACTAGTGGTGTTTTGGTAGTCATATGGGCTTAACATACCACCAGAACAACATGTTTTGGTGTCATGTCTGTGGGATCTTTTTAATTTAATTTAATTAAGACGCTAAAATTACCAAATATGATGTTTACTGATAAAAAGTGGCAACATTATACTACAGTATAAAATAAAATGATGCTTACAGGTAAAAGGTTAGGTTCAAGACTGAAGTTTTGAGTTAGGACAAAGGACAATTAGAGACCACTTATGAGCAAAACATCTTCTATAGAAGACAAATGAGTTGGTAACTTTTCAAAAATCAATCAAATGCTGACAATATTCACATGCAAAATATCTGACTCTGGGTCTATATTGTGGAAAAAAATATGACCTTTCTAATATATGAAAAAAAAAAGTAATAAAATGCGCCTCAAAATGTTTGTTTGCGGTAAAAATGTGCGCAAAATTAATGCAACAAATTTCATTGTTCAACATTATAAATATAACATTACAATGAAAAATGGTATTGCATGTTTCCTGAATCTGTTTCATAAATAAGAATTTAGTTTTGACGAGAGCATGAATTATTTCATACATGACCATCCTACAGTAATAAAAAACTGCCATGAGCCTTTGTAAGGAATGTTAGAATATGATCCGTCCGTCTCTCTCAAGGCATAGCCACACCCTCATTTCAAAGTTCAGAAAAACAAGCTGACATGTTGGAAAAGTAATGTTATGGATCTCATTCTCTGTGTTGTGCTGCAAATCTCTGTGCTTTCTGAAGCTATTTAATAAAGCCTGTTCTTTATGTAGCTCGGGAGGGGGGGGAGGGAAGGGGGAGATAAGAGTTGAAATCAGGTAAACGGGGCGCCAGCTCAATATGCAAAAGTCTCCTGATGAGACGCTGTCCAGACTTGCCCTTCAACCACACAAGAATGACATTTGCAGTGTGAGGTGCAGCCCCATCCTGCTGATACCACTGGCAATCATGATAGAAATGGCTACCCAGAACTGCTTGAGCATGGCAATGTCACATTCTTTGGTCACCATTATCATCCTGGAGCCATGTCACTGCTACTAAACAGCATCCAGGCTGTGCATTTCTGTGATTGTAAAGGTCTTTCAAGTACATATGGTGGTGGCTGAACAACCCAAGAGATACAGTTTTTTTTTTTATTTGATGTGCTGGATACCAAGAAATGCATTTCATCTGAAAACTAGACGTTATCAATCCACCCTGGTTTGCTTTCCATTTTAGTCTGAAACCAATTACACATCAGCACCCTGAATTAATGTCAAGATTGGCACTAATGTCAAGATCACTGAATTTGTGTTTGAAGGAAAGCTGAATCGTCATACAGAGCAAATCTAGCTCTCCTTAGTGTGTCATATTACACACCCGCATAATAGACCAATGTTCTCCCTTCGCGAAAGTAGCTCGGAGGGCACCATAGATAATTTTCAGAGAGAAAAAGTACTGGAAAACAGAAAATTATTTTTGACGTGCGAGTCCACCTGTAATTTTAAAGTTGTTTATGAGACAACTCTGAATCTTGCAACAGAATTGGTCTGAGACTCTCACTAGTTGTGTTTACAGGGATAATCTGCACTCTTCATCTCAAGGACACTTCCAGGGGTGTATTCTGCAAACTCATTCATAAGCTTGATGTTTTGCTCGGACCTAACGTGTCTAAGACCCCAAGTGACCAATGGCTGAGGTTTCAAATGGTGCAGTTCTCCTTGAAGTATTCCAGTCATGCGTATATTATGCATTTTTTCAAACTTTTTCGATCATGAAGCCCAAACCTGGTGTTCACATTAACAATTGCTAGCTTTAATTAGTTTAATTACCTTGTTGTTAGGTTCTTCGATAGCAAAAGCTTTCGACAGATTTGACCAAGGCATCTTTGAACTGAGAAAAAAAATATAGGTATTTTATTTTAATACACAAATTCCTGTTTTCAATACCCATTTCAGAATGTCGATGATGCAAACGTTAAAGTAACTATAGGTGCGGAAACAATCATTCTAAAAACTTTTAAAACGGGAGTGTTAAGCGCAGAATTCAATGTTGACACACATACTGTTTAAATTTTTAAATAGACATTTTAAATTGGTCAACCAAATTCATAGGTCAACCAAATTCATTGAATTGATAGACCTATCTCTCAAGTCTTGACCAGTGTAATATGAAGATTATAACTGTTCACTACAGATGACATTGGTCTCGTTTTTTCTGTGTCAACCTGTACATATATATCAGGGTTACCGGCAGAAAGACAATAAGCAATGAATAATCTCATAAATCATTCACAATACTTTTAAGTATAGTAATTTTCACTTGTCCCTTTATGCAAACTCCTTTCTCAGAGATATGACTGAACTGACAAATTCAAAATTTTTTTTAAAATCTCAGCTATGCAAGTTATATGATCTAATGTGAATTTCAGCTCATCCTTGAGTACTTCATAAGTCAACTGCCAGTCATAATTCATGATATGACTGACAGGAGACAGCCCTTGACTGAGGAAACAATGCCAGACGACGAAAAATTCCTATCTTGTCCATTAATCTGTAATCGAATATGCTTTCTTGCCCATCTAAGATCAAATAAGTGGAAATGTGATGATTACGATGAAAAGGAAGAGGAAGAAAAATCCAGCACAAATGACAACATGAACGAAAATGATGGTGATGATAATAAGAGAGAAGGTGATGAAAGCGATGAAGACCTCACTACCACGACGACAATGAATGGATGATGATGAATGGTGACAATAAGCGCGTGCACCTAAATACAGCACACATGCCTCACGACAGTTTTACAAGAAGATATATGTATTTTGACTATGCAAAAAAGTATGGGGCATTGTGTGCCCCATGATAGCCATAATGCAGGTTTCCTATTTTCTATTATATAATGAGTATGGGCCACTGTATGCCCCATGACAGCCATAACGAGGGTTTTCTATTTTCTGCTAATTAGGGAGTATGGGTCACTATATGCCTCATTACAGACCTAACAGGAAGTTATTATCGACAGCCAGTGAGGGTTAAACAAGATATGATATGGAGAATACCTGAAATTTACCCCAGCCACATGCATATATGTGTATGGGAAAATGTACCTTGTCAGAGACGCTCTAATAAGTGCTCTGGAATGAGGTCTCATTCTCATCAATATACAAGTTTTTGCAGTTTAAACAGTGCTTCCTACCCTAAGCTTCAGTCACCATAGTGGGAGCTGTTGGGAAAATACTTATGACCCTAGCATTAAGATTGTCCTAACTCACAGCTGAGAATGTCTGAAAAAAGTGATTTCCTCTTAATCCCAACTCCACAGGAGCATAGAAAAGCAGAGGATAAAAGTGACAGTGTTGGCTATTTGCAAAAGGTGGGAAAGAGTAGATAGGAGAATCAGACATACTCCAAACAAGAGGCTTAAATCATAAAATAAAGGATACAATAGAAGCCACCGTCTCCACCTCGGCTGGTTTTGCGTAAGACCCTCATATGACTAGGGTCCAACCTAATCCCTTCCTCTACCTCATTAGGAGCTGGACTCTCATTCTGAAGCCATCCTAATGCTGTTCCTTGAGGTGATGAGTGGTGATGGTGAAGCCTTGCGCAGCGGCATTCTGAGGGACAATCATGGCTACTGGCATCTGGTATGTACAGCTCTATTACACCTACAGAAGACCACAAAAACAAAAAATGTAGCAGAAAGTAGGGCTTGTCCAGCAAACACAATATTCAAGATTAATTTGGAACTTAAGATGTTAAAATAGTTTCCCATATTGTCTGGGTATGTGCTTGCCTCTGCTTTGCTCCATACTTGCCTGATGCCAGGATGAAATGCCAGCTAAATGCAGCATTAGGGTTCGCACGCTTTTCCCACAGGATCCCTACGAGATGCCGAGGCCAGATGCCCACATGATATTCGTGTGTTTTCCTATTGTGTTCAGCCCAAGTAAGACCAAATATTTGCTTGTGGGCAAGTCCAGCTAACAGAAGTTTGTGCTAGATCACTATTTTTGATTGTTTCCTTCTTTTGCTCAGATGGGCAGTTCAAGCATGATTAACGTAACGTGAAATTCATAAATTTCAATATATAAGCCAGTAGGATATTCAGAATTGAAACTGACAACATCCATCAATGTCAAAGTGTTACAGAACTTTGTGAAATGAGACAATTTGCCTGATCACAGTGACAGTGTTGATAACTGCAAAATGAGACAAAAACACTCACATTCAGGGTGAAAATATTTTATTAGCTTTCTTTTGTGATGTACAATAACAACAACAAGACAATCTTCTTCAAAACAGTAAGCCAGAGTTCGGCATTTTAACGAGGTTCTTCTAAAATATTAAAATCTGAATGTAACTAATGTGTCAGTAGACTGTAACTGACTCACGTATTTCCCTTTTTCCTAACAATTTGTCACACCTTTCATAAGTTTTATTTACTTAATTGTTTTGCACTTCACTCTCATTATTTCCAATAATCCTCCTGATCGATCGATCGATTTATCTATCTATCGATCTATCTATCTGCCTGCCTGCCTGCCTGCCTGCCTGCCTGTCTGTGTCTGTCTGTCTGTCTGTCTGTCACTTAGATCCGTAGGGTATAATCCCATGTCCATTACAATCTCACTGGATCCTTTGCTGTGTACAAGAATGCCTACCCGATTTAACGTCAATTAGCAAGCAAGAAATGTTAAACTGTTTATAATTCATAGCCTAATATATATCTTATAATTCAAGTAGTCTAATTTATATTCCATGCAATTTAAACATTGCCTTGCGAACTCCACATATTCAAATTGTGAAGCCCAGATTAATGTCAGACGAACGTATTACAATACGCTGTCTGCTGCTTTACGGGTTCCATTTTGTGTCTTTCAATCCCTCTGAATCAACCAAGCGAGGGATGCAAATGTATAATCTATTTTAAAAAAAAAAAGGTTTAGAGCAAAAAGGTCTGCGCCTGTGGGTGCACATTCTGTGCAGTAGCGTCGCGTCGTTGAAGCATATGGAGTCAAGGCACCACCTCCCTCTCTCCCTACACCTCCCTCTACCGACTGTAATAAACTAATGATAATGAATTAACAAAATAAAAACCACGCTTGTTTCAGCCTTCAAAACAAATGTAATATATTGAAGAGCAAATGGATTACTTCGTAGCCTTAGATGTCTTGTACGCATTGCATTAACAACGTATGAATGGCAGTGCCAAATAAAAAATGGCACTACTACTGGGCATTACTAATTTACTAGCCTATATCTAATACCAAAACTATAGTGAAAGTTTATCATCTCTCTTTGAGTTTGTTCACCAACGAAAAGGGATACACCACGGAACTGCGAAGTCTTAATCCGTCTATTGTTAAAAGATCATAGAGATGCCCTGTGGGACAAACCACTGAACCGCGTAACGAGATGGTAAGCGTTTTAAGTTTTGATACTCCGTAACTAAGTAACGATATCATTCGGTACTTCAACACAATTTCTCTCTGCACTGCGGGTTTGAGACCGACTCCCATGGGAGGCTGCATTAAATATGTGTTTTATGATTTTGAAAGTGTAATAAAATAGGGTAAAACTGGAAAAAAAACACACAACTAGACGTCTATTAACAATTTGAAAACTGGTCGCATTGTTTTTGTACATCTGATTGAGAAAGTCTCTTTGGGGTAGTTCATTCGAATGGTATTTAGCTAACAACTCTTTGCGCATATTATCCTTTTGTTGCTGTGCCTTGTGCTTCAGCTGCGTTCGCCCTCCTCCTCTTATCTTCAGTATAGTTCGATTTTGCTCTTCTTGTAACGTGTCTAAAAATATAAAAATGTTGGGGCTTGGACTGGTGAAATGTTCCCCAAAGTAATGATGAAAGCATTCACATGTGTTGGTTGTTCCAGAGTCCTCACCACCATACGCCAAGAGCTTTCCTGCAGATGGTTACGCATCGAAATGATAATGCTTAATATCGATACCTCACTTAAAGAGTTATAACACTGCGCGGTTCAGTGGTCGGCGAAATAAGGTTTGAGGCGGTTTATTACACCAGCTGCGCGGTTCAGTGGTGCACTCATGAAAAGACAGAGGCGGAAAGCAGATACTGCTCCACTCTTGAGACCCTAAGCGTAGGCAGGTCCGGCTATCGACTAGTCAAGTTTCGTGGCACGGATGTATTTTGTTTGTGCACACTTTTTTCTGTGCAATTTTGAAGCCAAGCAGTGATTCATATTTCCTAGTACTGGGATTTATTGCTAGATTTCAATGAACGTGTGATCGACTGATTTGTTTACATTAAACCTCTACACAAATATGATATTATAGATTTAGATAAGTCTAGATGTTCCATCATAATATTCATTGATGTGATGTGATGTGATGTGATGTAAATAGTGCCTTCTCATTAAGACTCCAATAGATGCCAATGAATGACCAGCTGCTTTGGTACAATGGTACCCCTCCTCGAAAGGGTCGGGTGACGATACTTTTAATGTGCTAATACAGCAGAATTTGAGGAATGCAAAGTAGGCCTAGTCTGAACTGCATTATAAGGCATTACTCTGGTTGAGGGCTCATTATTGAGTATTTCCCCCATAACTATCTAAGTATCACTGAGGCAGTGAGAATATGATGGCAGTGCAGTTGTCAAGACTGAACACTGTCGACACAGAATTACGAGCCCGCCTCCCTCCTCTCCCCCGCCCCACCAAACACACACAATCTCGCCGCCATTGCAGTGTGTCATGATAAAGATTTAAGTTGGATCATTATGGAATAGATAAATTCTCTTGGTTCCTGTTATAACTGTAGGCCGGTAATAAGTTTGGGATCCCTGGCTTATTGGAAGATTTGTTCGGAACTGGAGCTTAATATAACCGGAGGAATGCTATTAGTATTAGACGGTAACGGATGACCTACCTTCCGTGAGAGACTTAAAACTTGTTCTTGTTCATGCCGATGTGGCAAGACGATTGGTAAAAGCCACATATCATACAACGCAATAGCCGACTGGGCTTCCACAGCACAACATTAATCCCTAACAGCGATCGAGACCATTATAATAACAATCTCACTTGGAAGTGGGCACACACCTTACAAACCACACGTATGCACATAACTGTGCACAATAAATCATGCTGATGAAGATACGCCTTCGACAGATAATGCAGGTTCGTTGGTGGGGGTCCTATACTTGTATTATGCAGCTGTGATTAGGGACGCACCCGCATTTACAAATGCGCACACGAAACATCCTCTGCCCCC